>FTLJ01000369.1:30075-51637 GCA_900155495.1 Porogramme epimiltina
AAGATTATTTTGTGAAGGGCCTATCGATTTGATAACAGCTGTCAAGTCGATGGAGGACCTAACAAAGCCATTAAACACTCTTTGTACGGTGATAGCGAGCCAACGTGGGCCGTTTGTCGCCCACCCACCCCGAGACTAGTGTGTCTGGTGGGGTTTTGAAACTCCGCTGTGATGACGCGTCTCACTAGACTTCCAGCGCTTGTTCGACTTGTGCCCGCCCCCCTCCGCCTCGGCTCCTCGGCGCAGTAGGTGCTATGTATGTAGCTAGAGGCGTCGTCTATGTTGAGACCATGCTGGAGAGAGATGCCGCTCATGCCGCACGGCGCCGTAAACATGGCGTCCCGCGCCGAACATGAGATTGTCGTCGGCCTATCCTATGTAGGATGCAGCCCCACGGAAATGAGTCGTCGATAGCAGGGAACGGCCGTATTGGTTGTCGGCTGTGATAGGCAATGATCATCAGGGCGAGCGGCGCTCACTCCAGTACACCCCCTACTTAGGCTCTGGCACGGCGTAGCACTGTAACAGGATGCGGCCGAACTTGGGGCGAGCCGGAGTCCTAAAGAACTCGGGCGCTAGCCAGTGAGTTTGGAGTGCATTAGCGGGCGGGTGCGCCATTCCACCACGTTTAGCCACACCATGGGTCGGAGACGATTGGGTTTGGCTCCCAAGCAATACGTACGTGCCTCATCTGGTGTGAGGATTGGCAAGCAGATCTCACGTCCGCTATCTCTGCCACGTGGAGGCCATGCAGCCGGAGCGCCCAGTATGGGTGGGCGACACCGAGGCCTGAAGCGCTGAATCCCGGGTTAACCGGAACAGCAACCTCCTCTCGAAGAACATCAAGTGGTTTTGCGTCGCTTGCAATATCACGGTGGCTACCTGCGTTCACAGTGAAACATTTGCTGAACTCTCTGTTTCAGCAAGGCGGAAGACTCCTGACGTCATCGTTACTCCCGCTGGAGTCGTCTCTCACCGAGCCGATCTGCAAAGCATCTCCCGGGAGAACACTGGGCGACCGCAGTTATGCACACAGACATTGAATGGACACACGGTACTATCATAATCCAGTTATGCGATACCCCCGAAATCTTTGGACTGATTCACTATGGTCCCATAGCATACTCGGACCGTCCGTAATCCCGGGCCCTGGTGTGTGTCCCGCTAAGCACATTTTCCATCTCCCCGAACGTGGCGTCTCACTTTGTGCTCACTCCTGTCATGTACAGATCCGTCTTATGGCTTCTAGGAGACGAAACTAACAGGCTCTCAAGTGACTGTGAAAGACACTAGACCATTTTTTCTCCGCAGAGTCGCCATAGGGCCTCGCTTCGAGGACATGGGTCCCTTGGGCCTGCTATCCATCATGTTTGCCCATCTTCGGCCCCCGCGTGGCCGTTGACGGGGGTGGACGACGGCGGCGCTTCCGCCTCGACTCCGCGCACGGATCGTGCCTCAACATGCGGACGCAACTCCGATCACAACCCCGCGAACAACACTGCGCGACACACATTGTCCTGTGCGCCCGCGCGCCAGCCCAGCAACTCGCGTGGCTGCGGCAAAAGGCGCGTCGGTGCATACGGGCGCAGCGTCGGCTCCTGTGGGAGCAGCATCCTGCCTGTGCCAGGGCGGCGGCGCTGCGCCCGCCCGGCGACTATACCGGGTCTGCGTGGTTGCAATCATCGCTCGTCCCGCACCCCCTCAGAGCTCGCCTCTCACCTTCCTCCCTCAGGCTGTGCGAGGCCCGCGTCGGCTTTTGGCTTGTGAGGTGGTGCGTAAGGATGGGCGAGCACACGTATGGCCCGCTCGCCCTCTATGATGGCGGCTGCCACATATACGCCCCCACAATGGACCGCCCTCTTGCCAATTTTGGCGGGCGGCGGGTGCGGCGACCGCCTGCGCGCCCGACGTCCACGCGATGGGCACGGCCGGATGCAGGTGGGCTTGCGCGTTTGCGGAACCTGCTGTCTCACGGCAAGTTGGGGCCGTGGCTAGCCCACCGTCGCGGCCGCGCTCGCGAGCCTGTGCGCCGCCATCTACCAGGTGAGCCCTCCCTTCGACCAGACACGGACATCATCCATCGGTGACGCACACAGGCTCTACCGTCCCAGCTTGTGCGGCTGGCTGGGTCTCCGTATGTTCCCCTCGGTACAGCAGAGGAAGTATAGCATCTGGCCTCCGATGGAGAGTGCGCTCGGACATGAGGGCTCTTCTCATCGAGCTCAGCACGCGCGAGGGCGTACGGGACGCTTATGTCTTCATAAAACTGGTGGTGAGTAGCTTCGGAATCCCCATCGAGCAACTGCTCTCTCTCGTCCTAGATCCCCCTATTCGCCTCCCCCATAAGCTACTGAACTACCAACAGCATGTCGTGAGTGCTCACATTCGCTTTCCTTCCACAGCCGGCATGGAGTCGACATCCCCACCCACTCCTTGGTTCATCCGCCTCCGTGGCCTCTAATACTCTACTTCCATTGTGAATAGCGCCTACGATATTGCATCACCCTTTCCTGGCACTGACAAATTTACGTGCACGTTGCAACAAAATCGCCAATGCAACTCACTCATGAGTGCAGAGGCATTTGAGGTACATGCGCGTAGCCACGGGATACCAACGTATGTACTCATCTACAGACTACCTCAACGCGAATGCTCACTGATGTTGGACATTTAGGAATACTGTAAATGTGTGTCAGGCTTGCGGTTGGAAGTTTACGAAACTAGTGCCTCGGCTGAAGCATAGGATGATGCAGTGAGTCTCTTGAAGCTTCAGAGGATTTACTATAAAATCTCATCTGCCTCACTAGTGTGTCCCAGGACCCCTGCAACCACTGTGGGGTTAACTTTTCTAACCCTAATGAACGATTTATGCACTTCATTAACGTTCACGGCCTCACGCCCGAGACCTCGTAAAAAAGGACTCAATGTGCACCCACTGCACACTTCACAGACTATGATCTATTTCTCTATCTGCTCGCTCTGTAATCCTGTCTATTATTCACTATTGTAGCACTGCGCTAATGTTGGCATCTGCGCCATGAGCCCTAATCATGTCACCGACTTGTATCATCTGTAGCTCAGCGGAGTCCTATAACGATTAGACCATGTATCAATAGAGCTGTACTTTTTACCCACAAACGATTCTTCCCTCGCTCGATGGTGTGCGTCTCACAGATCGACGGCGAAGGCAACCATTAAAATTGAGCCTCAACGAGCTCGCAAGACCATTCGCTAGTCGTCCGCTAGATCAACCAAGTACGCCTAGGATAATCTCGACCGGCAACCAACGTTGAGTCCGTACGCCCCAGATGGTCTGCCCAACAGAATGGCGGTGCATGTCGGAGAGTTGAACTTCGACATCGTGGGGCACGCGCGCGGCACGATCGGGGCTACCGGTAGTGGGCGACAGGTAACGCTCAGCTGTACATCATGTACATGGGTGCCTGATGGCGAGAGCCGCTCACGCTATGTAGAACGCGGGGCGTACCTGCGCCCATCAGGGCCCCTCTTATTTTGCGGGCCTCCAATCGCGAACGAAGGACTCCACGCGACGTGCGGGGGACGGGTTCGCGGGACAACTCTGCCTAGGTACAATGATCTCACCTCATGTATCAAGTTCTCGTTTACCTTTCCCATAATCTAATCTTCCTATCGAC
This sequence comes from Porogramme epimiltina, assembly GCA_900155495.1. Lineage (NCBI taxonomy): Eukaryota > Fungi > Basidiomycota > Agaricomycetes > Polyporales > Polyporaceae > Porogramme > Porogramme epimiltina. Next base: position 33,732 of record FTLJ01000369.1, read on the forward strand.
AATCTCTATTCGACGTGTGAATCGACAGAGGTGCAGAACACAAGCGGGGTCGCCTCATCATCCTTGTACTCTTCACCATGCAATGAGCACAGCTCCTTCTCGAGGAAACTCCATCGAAGGAATTTGCTTGAAGTACGCTCGCGTTGAACCTCCTCGTACAGCCGAGGAAACGCGCGATCTACGGCCTGCACAATAGGTGCCAGGTAGGCACTGTCCTTCCGCCTCCCCGGGGGCCTGCCGACCTTCAGCCACAACAGCCCGTGTCCCTCGAGCGGGCGCGCCGCTTCCTCCAGCGGGGGTGGATCTTCTGGGAGGGGGTCTGTTCGCACGTAGGGGAGCTGGAGGTGGAGGAGGTGGGGATGGGCGCGCGCGAATGCGAACACCGTGTCCAAGGTCGGATCGTCGCGCCCGAGGGTCGTACCGTCGCGCCCCTGGGACGGCATCGGTAGGTGCCGGGACCGGATAGAGTACTCGAAGAATGAAAGCTCGGGCCACGCAGGTACGAGCGACCTGAGATCGCCGTTGCGCAGCTCCAGGAACCCATCGATGTGTTCTCTGAGCCGGATGTCGAGCTTGAGCTCCCGGAGATTGCGGAGAGACTGGATTGGCCGCACGAAGGCGTCGAAGTTGAGCACACCCGGCCCCAGCAGGGCTGCCTCCTCCTGTTCCACCGTGTCAACTCTGAACTCGATATGGAGACGACGCAAGGACATCGGAAATGCGGAGTATATGGCGCGGAAACTGGTGCGGTGCTCCGATATCGAGCCTCCGCCGTCGCAATTGAGGCAAATACCTGTGGCACTTGGGAAGGAGATGGACTGCATGATATCCACAATGTCAGACACCCGCGCGTTGAGAGAGAGGCTCAGAAGCGCAGGAAAGTGAAGTCGCAGAGTTTGGGCAGTTATAGATGTGGAAAAATGACCGAGTGTGAGAGACTGGAGGGACAGCTCGGATAGCGAAACCAATATGGGGCGGGTTAGGGTGAACTTGTCATCGACCTCCAACGATTTGAGATGGGGGAGGTGCCACACGAGCGACTTGTCGTCAATAATAAACTCTCTTGGCGGCGACCACTCAAGGTTGTCTACAGAAAAGTGAAACCTCAAGCTGTGAAGCTCCCATAAAATAGGGTGGATGTCGTTCAGTATATTTGCTCGGTAGTGATCAAGGCCGTCGAGGAGGAGCGAGAAGTGACGCAAATTTCCCGAATTTAACAGCCTTGTCGCCCCGCTCGGCGGCATCTTGCAATAATCCCCGCCGAAGTCCCAGTTCAGTCGGTGCAGTTGCGGTAGGATGGGGACGTCCGGAGGGAACCAATGTAACAGCTCAGTGACGCCTTCATATTGGAAACCATCGCGTGGAAGCCTGAGCTCTCGTATCTTGGCCGCATAGATAGAAAGAGAAAACAGCTCTCGTTCGTCAGGAATACGAGTGAATATCTAGAAGACGACCGCGTGTTAGTATTAGCAATGACTACTTGGCGTGTCGACCCGCACGTCACAATGAGAGAACTCACGACCCCTTCTCGGAAATGACCTTCTTCGTCTAAAACGTACGTATAACACGACGGGACAACGTCGATGAGGTGGAATATGTCGTCGATGCAACCCCACAACACGTCCAAAGCAACGCCTGACAGAGCCCGAGATACACGGGCCATCCTGGCTAAGGCGTTCCTGTTCTGACGCCTATGATTCACCCATGTCCAGTAGTCGTAAGGGTATATCAAGGGAGGCTGGAGGGGGGGACCGGGGGCCAGGGTTTCGAGAATTGTTGATGCGATGTCGTAGGAAGCCCATGCTCGATCCACTGCACTCCTTCGTGGTATGTCTATCACCCCTAGTCACTGTGATCCAGATATGTGGATTTGTCTGCCAGTAATAGTTTAGACAGTTGGCCCTGTATTCAAACCGTGCTGAGGAGTGACGGTGTGCTCACCCCTACACAAGCAAGGTGGATGCGGGGAGGCGATCGAAATGCAAGCCCACTTTGAAGCTTTGACTCGTTGATGAAGGACCTGACAAAGGCATACCGTAACGTTCGGTTCAAATAGCTGGCCAACGTGGCCTATTTGACGCCCTCCGGGTCCTTCGTTTATCCGCGTGGCACCGTGCCACAACAGACGATGTGAAGCAGTCAGCCTCAGACACTCAAATAGCATGCCACATTGACAAGCCAGGTGGATACGTGCAGGAAGATCTGAGGAGCAATCGAACTGTCAATCTACTTTGAAGCGTCCAGTTAATAAGCGACTTGTACTAGCTACTTGCAAAATTCGTGGCGGGGGTTGGGCTTTCTCCTACTTTACACTCCCCAATCTCGTTCTATAGATTCAGGGCTAACACTACTGCGCTATATATACCTCTATATCAAATCCCAAAGCAACGAACAAAACCCATGAAAAAACAACCAAACCCCAGAGATCGACGAACCCCCAACGTGCCCGCCCCTACGGCGAACACCTCACCCCCGGTGCTCCACGTACACCTGCCCCGCAAGCACCGCGCTCGCCGCGATCATCGCCGCCGCAGATACAGGCAGGTTCAGCGCGAGGAACTGCCGCGCGCGCACGCGCACGCCCTTCTGCGCGAGGATCGCGCGCCAGAGGAGCCCCGCGAGCGACGCGGAGAACGCGAGCGTGAACGCGCCAAAGTTGGACCCGAGCGCGAGCGCGTACACCGCGCCGTCGTGCGCGCGCGCGAAGGAGAGCGCGGGCAGGGCGGCGGCGGAGGGGGAGGCGGCCCAGAGCTGGAGGACGCGCGCGAGGAGGATCGTCGCGCCGATGTTCGTTCCACATATCTGAATGTGGAGGGAGAAATCAAATTCAGAGCGCACATTGAAGGGGGGATAGAGGGAGGGGGGGCAGGACGTACGTTGCACAGGGCACAGGCGAGGAAGCCCATGCCGCCGACGGCCCCGAGCGCGCCCGTCGCGCGGACCCACGCGCCCCACCCGCGCGCGAACAGCGCGACCCAGCCCTGAGCCGCAAGCCCCTGCACGAGGACGAACATGAGGAACGCGAAGGGGACGAGCGGCACGGGGAGCCGCGCTGCGACGTGCGCTGCCGTCGGGAATGTCGTAGTTGCGCGTGAGGAGAGGCTCGCGAGCGCGGACTCGAGGTTGGCAGGAGTGCGCGGGAGCTTGAGGGAGGGGGAGAGGGCGGCGATGATGGTCGCTGGAGACGGAGGGGAGGGCGGGGCAGTGGATGGTGTGCGCGATTCAAGGTCTTGCAGCTCGTGTACGGATACCGCGGGTTCGTCGGGGATTGGGCAAGTTGCAGGTAGAATCACCACGCCCGCCGTCGCAGCGCCCTCATCCGGTGCAGGCTGTGACGCCTGGCGGGCGCGGTGCGTCGTCCAGTCGTAGTGAAGGTCGCGCAGGAGCATGAGCACCGCAGGCGGGACAGTGACCTCCCATACCGGCACGCCGATCGTGCTCACCCCGACGAGCACCGCGAGGGTCGCGAGGAGGAGCGCGCTGCCGAACACCGCGCCGCGCTTGTCGACCAGGGTCGCGCGCACCTCCGCGGGCGAGAGCCCGACGTCGATGCGCGCGGGGATGAGGCCGGGGGCGCGGAAGAGCCAGCGGAGGACCGGGAATACCGCGATGGCGGCGGCGAGGAACGGGAGCACGACGTGCGCGGCGTACGAGAGGAACGAGAGCCGGAACGCGCCCGCGAGGACGAGGTTCGTCGGGTTGGACGAGACGAGGACAACCGAGGCTGTGGCACGGGCGAGATCAGGTGCGATTAGAATCGATCCGATGGGGCGCGGAGGGCGGGCTGCATGTACGTACCCATGTTGGCAGCGGCGAACTGGGAGAATATCCAAGCTGTCGGCGGGGTGATTCTAGTGGAGGCAAAAGGGTCGGGTGGGTCATTTCCGTGGCTTGGAAGGGCGACCGAGGTGCTTACCCTGCCACTCTTGTAAAATAAGCAAGGAATGCTGTCCCAGAAAGGATGACAGGGTCCTATAGCTCGCTCATGTGAGTGCGATGAGATGGGCGCATCTTTGGGGCGAAAAGCTTACATTTCCGACCACGACGCCACAGATCAGAAAGAAGAGATAGAGGTAAGAGAAGAGAACGCGTCCCGAAGAGCCTCCTTTGGTGGCAACCCAGAAGGCTAAAAAGCGGAAAAGACCTGTCGCGTCGAGGGAGATGGAGATGTACGCCTAACAGTTGGTCGCTCAGAACAAATACGGATAGCGAGAAGAAGGCGATCGTACTAAGGAAAGGAAGAGGGCCATGATGATCAGCGGCTGTATGCCATCGGTTCCCACAATCCCATCTCGGACGGTGCGGCCACTAAACACTCCAGTTGTGAGGAGAAGCAGGACGGAGATGAGCGGAACTGTGATGAAATTGAGGTGGAGGTGCCGTGGCTTGAGAGGAGCATGGTTGGTGGAGATGACTCGCAACGTAACGAGCGCGCTGTACGTCGTCTTGACGAAGAACGTTGGTACGGTGACACGAAACGGGAAGATGACTGCGAGATCTACGTCGAGCGCATGAGCATTCCAGCCACGTACGATGAAGGGAAGGCGCACTAGACAGGAAAAATAGGACCAACGTGAGAATAGCCTGCCAGGTGGCTATCGATGCCTCCTCCCTCCTGTACTGCAAAGTTTCCGTGTCTGATAGCAATGACATGCCCGTATGCCGATTTCCGAAATAAGGGGTGCTATGTCCAGATCAGTCTATTTCTACTTGTGATCCCGCTCGAAGCCAAACACGACAGAGAGACGGGCTGATAGGAGGATGTTTGGGTCGCAGCGCCACAAGACAGAGAAATGAAGTCATGTTGGGAGCAGCGGTGCTGAAAAATGAAAACATGCGTGGAGCTCCGGAACGGCCTCCGCCAAGACGTAAATCCGCCAGGCTCCAGATCGGGGAGAAGCCAAATAGCGCCAAGCAGCTCAGCCACAGGCGCGTCGGAACGCGTCTACATGGCCAAACAACGCGCACGCGTCTCCTCCTCACTGCCACATCACGTATCCCCGTCTTCGTTACTGGAAAGCTGCCCGGATTTGCGAGAACAAGCGATGTGGTAAACGGATGGGCGTGCCTAAAACCCGGATACGATTTCCTTTGTACCTTCAACATTTGGCACACACAAGGGTCTTCATGAGTGACAACAGTGACTGTATGCGGTATGTCTGTGCTTCCCTGCCTGTCTTCCGCATATAATCTGATCTTAACATAACAGCGTGTTCGGCTATTTCCACGGAGACTGAGCTGATATCTCGAGCTTTCGGGAAGTACTTGGCGTAAGTGCCTCGCAGTTGCGCCGCACAACCACCTCATCAACACCGTAAACAGCATCCTCAGGCCCCGCAGGGGAGATGTGGCGGAGAAGACCGCGCAATAGCCTTACCTTGAACAATGTTGTGAATGCTGGATCGGATATCAATCCGCATTCATAACACTCTAGATCGCATGCAGGTGTCAACAAGCTCCACAACGCTCTGGATCGCATGCAAGTATCAACGAGCCTCACGGCAAGCACTTGTTGCAAGCTGCCATCTCTACAAAATCAGCCTCATGTATCCGTAGAAGCGTGGACGCCACTACGCGGCAACTGCGGGTAACGTGCATTGCTACGTGGAAGGGTCGCGTTTACTCAACCCGTCCTCCCATCAGTCCAAAGTACAAGGGCTCGTGATTGCCCACAGACAAGAGGTAACGCAAGCCCGATAGTCTAGTAGACATGCCGGGTCAGTCAAACCGCACCAGCGTTCATTCCGGTCCACCGTGGACACTCGTGGGCGCCTTGGTGAGCAGCGAGGTCCACAGCGCAGCAGCCTACTCATCTAAACAGTGACGTGTTCAGTCCTCATGTTTGATCCCCATGCTCCGGCGGCGCGCTGAGGATTGCTTGGATTTGGAGCGCCACAAGTTCCCTTCCTTCAATGCTCCCACGCAATCAGCACATTCCGGCAAGCACTCGACAGGGAACGCGCACCGACGTCGCACTGAGCAACGAGCGCGACGTGCAATGCACGACGCGCGCCGCGCGCTCACGTTCGTGTCGCAAGTCCGTGCCGCACGGAGCCTCCATCGGGCAATTCCTGGGCCCGCTGTTGGACGAAGGAGGACCGCTCGCGCCCCTGGGCGCGCCCGACGCAGAGCGTGGGCACGGACGCCCGGAGGGGGAGGGCGCGCTCCCCCTCTGATGCACATTATCGGACGACACCGCCTCCGGACGCGGCGAGGGCGCCCTGTGCCACTGTGCAGTGGACGCTTCGCGCCTTCTCTCCGCGCCCTCGGCTCGCCCGCGACGGCACGGCCGCAGACAAGACGCCTTCAGCCCTCTCCAGAAGCCGAGCCCGACATCACCTCGCTCGCGAGAGGGGTGATGTTGCGGACGGGCGAAGGCCAGTGCGCGCGGACGATGCGGTCGCGAGGGCGCACGCGAGCCCGCCCTTCTTCTTCCTTCTCCCCGTTCTTGTCTTTTTTGTGTCTGCACGACGCACCCCACGGTAGCGCGCGCGGGTAATCTGCACCCGCGGCACGGAAGCGTGCGGGGGGGGGGGAGGGGCCTGATCTGACGCGTCGATGGCCATTGGCAGGCGCGCCGCGGCGGAGCCCCGGTCCCCACCCGGAAGCGTGTAGACGCCTGCGTGCATGCGTGCGTGCGTCACATCGATGCCCCCCGACGCCGCCGTCGCCATGGGTCCCTGCGAGCGGGCGACTATTGTCTCCGCCGCGGCGACGAGGCGCGAAGGGTCTGGGGGGTCGCTGACGGGCGCATTCGATGCGTTGCGTGCGCGTCCTTGACGCCGCCCTCCACCCCGCGCAAACGACGCCGAGGGCTAGCGTCGTGGCGTCCGTGTAGCATGGACCTGGAGATGCGCCGGGCGACGGGCGGGGGCGTTGCCAGCCGGCCGCGCCGAGGGGGCGTCGGGGGCGGTGATGGGGGCCCTTGGAGGCCGGGCGGGGGCGCACGTGGTGCCAGGCACGCGCAGCGCCCATCTAATTGTCGGGGGACGGCGCGGGACGGCGGGCGCCTAGATGGCGTGTGCGTCGGGGGGTGGGACGCGAGAAGAAGCGTGGGACGCGAGAGAAGCCTCGAGGTGCGCACCCAGGCCGGCGTCGGGCGCTAGGCGCTGGCCACTGGTCCGCACGCCGCGATTCGAGGGACACGCCCGGCGCCAACGTGAACAATTAACGCAGGCTCCCCGGCAGATCTCAAAAGGCCATGGCGTGCCCCCCCAGGTGCGCCCTCCTCCTCCGACCCCCGCTGATATCTCCTCTCAGCGCTGGGCACAGGTCGAACACCCCTAGAGCTTGTCTCTCCGAGCCTCCCCGCCTCGCCCCGCCCATCCCCAGCAGACGCCAGTTGTGGAAGCACACTCGCCTCCGTTGCTTATCCAACGTCCGGTGCCCTGCATATTAATATTCCACCCCGCAAGCGCTCCCCGAACTAGCGGCCTCTCTTCCTCCCACACCGAACCGACGTGCCGCCGCGTCGCCAACCCTCCCCTCCGCCTTCCTCTCCGACCCCTTATCACCGGTGGACTGGAACGATCCTGCACGTCATCTCCAGTTCATATATCCTCCTCCAGGACCCATCGCCGCACCCTCACCCTTCGTCATTCCTCCCTTCCCCTTCCCCTCCCTCCCCCCCTCCTTCCCTACTCCCTTCCTTCCCTCCCCACTCTTCTCCAGCCGCGATGTCTTCCGGAATGTTCAAGCCGTACGACCTGACGCCCGAATGGCTCACCGAGAGCCCTATCACGTTCGACGACCTCCGCTGCTCGTCCCCGCCCGCGACCCTCTTCCGCGTCTCCCTCCCACCCAGCCCCGTCGTCGATCGCAGGAAAGCCCGGCGCGACAGCATCGCGTCGATTGTCTCAAGATACTCCGATGACGCCATCTCAATATCGTCTGAAGATTCCAAACATCTCGACATTCCACTCGAGACGCCCGTAGAGGTCGAGGTGCAGGAATTCCGGGTCGAGGAGGCGGCGCAGGATGTCGTGCGGGATACGGACCAGGTACAGGAGCAACCGCGCGCGGGGGAGCAGGAGCAGGAGCAGGACTCTCACAGCTTCCTCTGGTACGACGACGACGAGCACGATGCGGACGACGACGACGATGACGACGCGACGCTGAACGAGCAAGAGCGCGAGGCGACCGACCCGTCCCCCATCGACCCCTTCTTCGCCAAGTCCCGGTTCGACACCCCGTCTCCCGCCTGCTCGCCCGCGCGCTCGCCGACCCCCACGCGCGCGCATCCCGTCAAGGTCTCGTCCAAGTCTAAGTCCAAGTCCAAATCAAAGTCCAAGTCGCCCTCGCCCGCGCGCTCGCACATCTCGTCGTTCGACTGCACCTCGCCGTGGTTCATGCACTTCCCCGCCGACGCGCTCGCGGCGCTCGACAACCAGCTGCTGCAGACGCCGTTCGACGCGTTCGCGGACCTGTGCTACGCGCAGGCCGTGCAGCTCCCGGACGCCGCGGCGAACGCGCCGGGCTCGTACTCGTGGCGCCGCTTCAGCCGCCTGCGCCCGCTCACGCCGTTCAGCGAGTCCGACGAGGACGAGCGCGGGTCGTCCGTGTACCGCCTGCAGGAGGAGAGCGAGAGCTCCGAGAGCTCCGACGACGAGGACGAGCAGCTCGCGTCGCCCGAGCAGCCGGCGACGCACCAGAGCTGGGGGCGCGCGGGCGGCGTGCAGGTGTACAGCCCGACGCCCGCGGACGCGCGCCTGCACAGTACGGCGTACCCGCGGCATCTTACGCACGGGAGCGATGGGTCGATACAGTACAGGCCACACGTGAGTTCCCGCTTTCCCTCTCCGTCCGCCACGAGCCGCCTGCTGTTCGCGTTTCACGTCCGAGCGGGCCCTCTTCTCGCCCTCTTCTTCCGTGCAATTTGCTTTCCGGCCGCGAACCTTGGTGTGCGGCCATCTGCATTGGGGCGTGCCCCCGCATCTGCCATCGCACATCACCCCAGCTGCAGTCGGCCCCGCACTCCCCCCGCGTTTCTATCTTGGTGCGAGGGGCGTGGCGGAGCCCAGCCCGCTCTGCGGGACGCCTCTCACGCGCGGCTTCCCCCCTATCCCGGCGGAGGCACGCAGCTGCCCCCTCCATCTCCCATCTCCCGGCGCCCGCTTCCTCGCCCCCAGTCCTGATCCCAATAGCCCAAAGCCCGCCCGCTGACGCCCCCGCCCCTCCCACAGCCCGCCCTGCCCGCCCACGCCGCGCACGCGTCCCTCTCGACCTCACACCTGACGCACTCCAAGCCCCTCCCGCGCACGCCCTCGCCCCCGCGCACGCCGTCCCCGCTCGGCTTCAGCGACCTCGACCCGCGCGACACCCCCGCGCGCCACGCCACTGCGTCCCCCCCGCCGCTCTTCCTCCCCACGCCCGCCGTCTCCCAGGCGCAGCTCGCGCTCCTCTTCGGCAGCGCCGCGGGCCGCGGCGGCGCGCGCCCCGGCGAGAGCATCCACCACTTCCCCGCGCCGCCGCCGCCCGCCACCAGCGCGGGCGGCGGGAAGGGCGCGCGCCCGCGCAGGGGCACGTTGAGGATCACGACCGCCGCGGGCCCACCGGGCGGTGGGGCGACGTGGATGCAGCGGCTGCGCTCGGGGTTCGCGCCTGCGCACTGAGTGCTGCGTGCCGAGTGCTGAGGCCGCTCTGTGCGCGGGACGGGCGGGGGAGGGCCGGGACGTGGCCGGCCGCTCTCCTGGCACACGTCCTGGCATGACGTAGGGCGTGACGCGTTCGTGCTCGCGCCCGCCCGTCCGTGCTGACAGCGAGCCTAGCTCAGGCTCAGGCTCAGGCTCAGACTCAGGGTTCCTGCCGGCCGCCCGCACCCTTTGCGCTCTGCATTTCGCGTTTCGCATGTCTCCCCCTCCCCTTCCGACTCCGACTCCCCATCTCCATCCCCATCCCCATGCCCACCCGCGCCCCCCACCGGAGCGACCGTTTCCTTCCTTTTGAGGCAGGCGGGGACTCGACGTCCGCGCCTTCTCGCCTCGGTACATATGCCCCAAAAGTCCCCGGCCGCGTCGCCTCTCGCCACTACATCCTTTTCGTAATTCGCCCAGCCGTGTATTACTACCGGTGCTAGAATGCTCCCCGCGCACCCCCCACCGTCGCCTTCGTCACCGCTGCCGCCGTCGTCGCTGCGACGCTTGAAACTTCGCCTTCCACCCGCGCGGACGAGCCGTTTGTATCGATATATCTATTCCCTTTACTTCCTTGTTACCCCGCCGCGGCGACTTGTTACCCTACGCGCTTTGCATACATTAGTTCACCACCCGCGACGCGCCCCCCTCCCCCTTGCTCTCGCTCTCGCACGGATATTGGCACCTTGGGCTTTCGTTTGCTCGCCCCCTTGCCTGTTGCACCACCTTGACGCGCACATGCCCCCCCACCTCCTGGTCTCGTATTCGGCCCCACCTAGGACATTCCAGCACGCGCATGTTACTGTTACTGTACCACCATGGCCCCCGTCCACCCTCATTGCTCGCTGTTTGCATCTGCATCGCCGCCGGCCCGCCTCCGAGGCGCGCCCGCGCTCCCACCCTCCCTCAGGCTCCGGATCCCATCGCCCTGCCCGCCCCTCCCCTCCCCAGTGCCCACTACCACATCTCATCTCATCTCTCGCACACGCACCTGTCTGTTGTACAACCGCCGCTCCTCGTCTCCCTCGCCCGCGTGCACCGCGCGCCGAGTGGAAGTGGAATATCTGGATCCCATCAGGATGGCCCGTTATTAGTCTATCACTTGTCTGTCTGCCCCTCATCATCATCATCGTCCGTATGTGCATCCGGGCCCATCGCCACCGCCATCCGCGCCCGCAGCCCCCCTGTCTGTCCTTCCGTCCGTCCGTTCATCCGTGTGTCTGTGCCCATCCGCTTGTCCGTCCTGTCCATATCTGGCCCCCTGTACCTAGCTTACACCCACCCGCGCGCTATCACCATATCATAATCGGCGTCCGGGGGCACATCCCTCCCGCGCGCCGCGGACTCCGCGAGCCCTATTGAATCCCCTCGTTCAGAGTCCGTTCTGCACTTATCGTCGACACCGGGGTCCGGCAAGGGCTCGAAGCACGTTCGTGCGCGCACAATGTGGCCCGCCCACTCAAAGTAAGACATGGAAGATCATATTCGTGGTCACGGCGGGCGGTGCCTGACTAGTGACTGCTACTTGGGGCCCGCGGGGCCTGCCGCGACGAAATGGCGGCGACAAGGCTGTCGCAAGAGATCTCGAGTTGGGACCTGGCGGCGCGTCGATCGTCCCGTCGTCGTCGTCGTCGTCGTTGTTGCCGTCCCGGCGCCGAGGCACCGAAGCCCTTAGCCAGGCCCGCGCCCTGGTAACGTGCGGCTCATTTAACAGAGGGAGCCTCTGCGGCCCGTGGGGTGCCCTGGCGGCTGGCGCGAGGGACTCCGGGAGCGATCTGAGAAAGCCCAGGCGTGCCAGCCTCCCATCCATCGCGTGATTAATGCGCGCGGACGCAAATCGCCCGACGCGCATGTGTTTCCTTCTCACAGGCCTGGGTGTCTGTCCTCCCGGGTGTTTGCCAGAATGTGAATCTGTGTTCTCCAGGACTAGGACGACACCCTGCATCTTGGAAACGGCGCCTATCGACCAGGCGGCGGGGTGCACACTGCACAGTAACGGTTGACCCGCGTCCAAGAATACTCGGCGCGGGGACCGACGGCCGCAGCCGACCCCGAGCCACCGCCTTTTCGAACGTCTTGGAAGTCGCTGTCTCAAAAGGAAGGAAGGCGGCATCTTTGGAGAAGGTTCTTAGGTGCGGGCCTCTCGGGCTGGCGCCGCACGCAGCTCAGGGAGGCTGATAAATGCTCGCGGTGGCGGGGCAGTGGAGTCGGTGGACAAGTTAAGTTCGAGCTCTAAGTTTTTTCGCTGCGCCACGCCAGGCACATCCGCATCGTCTGGGCCGTGATGTGGCTGTGACCTGCGCAAAGTCTAGCTCGGGCATTTACAGCCAGCGGAGGACCCTGACCATGCCACTCCGAGGGTTGGCGCAACGCCGCAGATAAGTACCACATGAATGGGCTGGTGCGCGGCGCACGGGATAGAAAGTTTGGCGGACGGCGAAGGGTGCGGGTGGGCAGCTTCTAGGGGTCAAGAAGTGCTGCAGCCCTGCGGCAACAGCCCCATCCGCGGACCCTTTAGCGACGAACACCGGTATCACGCCTTCTTGTGGTCGTTGCGTAACCACGCGTTGTGACTCGAGTGTTCGAAGTCGCGAAATGGGGACACAGGGGCCGTTTGCGTTCGGTGCAGATAGAATTTGAGCCTGCGATCGACAGGAGGTCCCTAGTACTGCCTCCGTGTGTCTCCTCACGGTACAGAGTGGAGCTGCTCCTTGCGGATGGTCTGGGAGAAGATCTCCAGCGCGGCCTCCGGCTGGAAAGCGGGCTGTGGGGGACACGCACATCAGCGGGACGGCGCAGGCGACGTGACTGGTTCGAACACCCACCACTTCGTGCCCGGCTTGGAACACCCGTCTAGACGGAACACGCACAGACTACAGTTAGCACCCGATATATGAAACCACAAGCGCGGTAGGCGCAGCCTCCTTCTGGGGACGGACGGAGACGGGGGAAGGAAGGGCCGACTCACGCGAAGGAGAAGTTGTCGACGTTCTGGATCGCGGCGACGGCCTTGCCGCCGATCGTCATGTTCGTGAACGGCGTGTTGTGCAGCGTCTCGTTGCCGTACCAGTCCATTGCGAGGACAGAAGCGTGTCCACCGAGCCAGTTGCAGCTGTGATACGATGCGTCAGCGTACGCGTCAGAAGAGCGGGGTTCTATTCACTTGATATCTGCGTCACCGGCCTACAGAACGTACATCGAACAGTCAGTACCGCCCCACCAGACAACCTAGAACAGTCGCTAGGAGGGGCTCACCCAGATGAGTATCTTCATCCGCGCGTTAGCGAGCGCGGCGAGCTGCGGGAGCAGCGTGCGCGCGTCGTCGCCGGTGCGCCCGAACTGGTTCCCGACGGGGTCCGAGCACTCGCTGTAGCGCACCTGCGCGCCGATCTGCTTCATGACGGTCGCGTTCCGGAGGAAGTCGACGTAGAACTCGGGCGGGAACGGGTTCGGCGAGTCCGCGCTCTGTCGCAGGTCGTCGATGTCGCGGTCGCCCGCGGCGGGGATCAGCACGTTCTCGATCTGTGCAGTGAGCGACGGGCAGAGGTGAGCGATCGAATGCGGGCTGGAGTTTGCCCCGCGAGGCGGTGGAGGGAGGGAACGCACGCAGAAGTCGTCTGCGTTGATGCAGACCCTGTTGCTCGAGCGTCCTTCGCCGGCAGCGTAGCAAGCGAGCTCCTGTTCCATGCACCCGCCTGCGCCGAAGAAAGACTCGTTCATTGCGGAGAGCACGGAATCATTCTGGAGTTGGCCGTAACCGGGCGCGAATGTTGCGAAGTCGAAGTACGCCTTGTTCTGGAGGAGGGGGTCATACCAACCACTATCAAGAAATAATTGTGTTAGTCGTTGACTGGCGTTACAACGTAAAGATATCACTTGTTAATCATGAGAGCGCTGACGTTGATCAGCTCGCCCTTGAGGGTACCATCCTCGATCTTTGCGTTTTGCTCGTCAAAGTATGTGACAAACTCGGGTCCATAGTGACCGCCGTAGCTCTCTGTGGCGAAAATGAACCTGCATAGAGGGTTGAGCGTCACTCTTCGTTAGCCTAGAAAATGCGGTCGAGACTGACTCGCGGCTTTGGAACTTGGCGAAGTCTTCGCTCTCGAAAAGCACCTGGAAGGCCGTCCAGATGGCAGGCGCCGCTGCAAACGTGCTGTTCACATTGACAGTTCCAAAGGAGAACCCGGTTCCGATTGGCTGATCAATGTATATAACTGGATGGGCGTTCAAAGTTCAAAGTTCAACATGTGGTCATGACGGCTATGTTTAGGTACATACCATTGCTGATATTATTCCAGCTGAAGGGGTTCAGAACGGTCGTTTGTCCATCAGAATCGACTTGGCAGGGCCCGTGCTCTGGCAGATGAAATCCATTAGTAGGCATTTCTTGAGGTATCCGGGGTGGTGGAACTCACCTTGGAAGAGACCGATCATCGATGAACATCCAGGGCCGCCGTTCAACCTGACAATAAACGTAGTGAGTATGACATTCATCTCAATCCGAGCAAATACGAAGCGCACCACAAGGTGAACGGGGCGTTTTCCGGATCATGGCGTGCCTCAAAGAACCAGAACCACTGTAACAAGTGTCCGTCAGCCCTCGAACAATGTGATCGACAATAGACATACCATAGACATGTTGGTCCCTACATCCAGATATCCCGAGATTTGGTTCACCCCCGGCGTCGTCTCACATACCCCCGAGTTCTTGATCGCGCGGATCTTGGTGTCATGCACGACTTGCGACGTGAACTCGATGCGAGTGCCCGTACCGATGTCCGCGTCCAAAGACGAGGCGAGCGCCGCGCCCGACGCGGCGAGGAGAGCAGCAGCGCACGCAGAGACCGCGGAGAGACGCATGGCGGCGCGTTCGGTGGAGGCTGGCGGAAAGGAAGCCACCCGGGGGCGCGCGCGACCGCGCGGGCTCTTATATGGCCGCGCCGCCGCCGCAAACCCGGACGGGCGAGCCGCGCGGCTGACGGCGGCCATGAGACCTGAGCGCATCGCGCTGCATAGGATGCGCTGGGGGTGCGCGCACGCGCTGCGTCCCGAACACATTCACGGCATGGCGTATCGCAGGGGGCGTCGTGTGAGGGGAAGCGCGTGCGCTGCATGGTGCGTGCTTCCGGAAATAGAACCGCGGGTGAGCCTGATAACGCCCGTGCATGTGGGGGGAAAGGACGCACGAGCGAAAAGAACGCGCCCGGGTCATTGTGGATGTTATGCACATATGTCAATCTTCAAGGTTCTTGTACTATGTCACTCTCAAGAATTAGGTGTTTGAACATGTGAAGGCAATAGTGCAAGGGATGACGTTGGCGGCGTGGAATTAGACGCCCGAGAGGGGGCTTGGCATCCGTGACGGCATCATCATCCCCGAGTTCGCTGCTCCAACATCCTGTTTATTCTCCCGCCCGGTACCGCACAGATATTCGCCTGCTCGTGCGGCTAACATGGCGCATCTCGTTGCGCACGGTGATGGCACATGCTGCACCGCTCACGGGACAGAATGCAGTTGCTCCTTCCGGATGATCTGGGAGAATATCTCCAATGCAGGGGTGGGTTGGAATGCGGGCTACGGAGATGAGAGCTGTCAGCAAGGCGGAATAGTATCACCACAAAGTGCTAGCTAGATACGTACTACTTCGTGTCCGGCTTGGTATACACGCCTATAAGCAAACTTCCCGTCAGCAGCTAACGGCATGAAGGAGAGGACGAGCATACGCGAAGGTAAAGTTATCGACGTTCTGGATGGCAGCCACAGCCTCGCCATGGATCGTCATGTTCGTGAATGGCGTTTTGCGTAGCCGTTTCTTCCCGTACCAATCCATCTCCAGAACGGAGGCATGTCCACCTAACCAATTACAGCTAATCGTATCTATCAGCACCGACCAATTACAATGAGGACATGGCGAAAACTCACTTGATGTCTGCATCCCCGGCCTTCAAATACAATGTAAGCGCTTACAGCTCGGAAACGCCTTGAAGAGAGGATCTTACCCAGACTAATATCTTCATGCCCTTGTTCGCGAGCGCGGCAAGTTGCGGGACGAACGAGCGTGCGTCGTCACCTGTGAGCGCGAACTCGTTGGAGACGCGCCCCGAGCACTCGTTGTAACGGACTTGAGCACCGATCTTCTGCATGACGGTGGTGTTCCTCAGGAAGGCGACATAGAAATCGGGTGGGAAGGGGTTGGGAGAGTCGTCGCTCTGCCGTAGGTCGTCGAAATCGCGTCCGAATGCTGCTGGTTCGAGGATGTTTTCGATCTATTACAATAGTGAGGATCGGCCCGGCTAACGCGTGAAGTGGTAGCGACACACGCAAAAGTCGTCTCCTGTGCTACAGAGCTCGTTGCTTTCGGGGGTCTCGCCTGCGGCGTAACAGGCGAGCATTTGGTCCTTGCAGCCTCCAGGCTCGTAGAAGGATTCGTTCATTGCCGCGAGGGTAGAGTCGTTCTGGAGCTGACCGTATCCGGGGGCGAAGGTGGAAAAGTCGACGTACGCCTTGTAGTGCAGAAGCGGATCGAACCATCCACTATGGTGGAGTGAAGGAACGAGTTAGCGGATGTAGGCATGGTAAAAGTTACACATGAGGCCTCTGAGCACATACTTGTTGATCATAAGGGCGCTGACGGTTATGATCTCCCCTGCGAGCTCTCCGCTCTTGACCTTAGCATTTTGCCGGTCGAAAAACGTCACAAACTCAGGGCCGTAGTGTCCTCCGTAGCTTTCCGTGGCGAAGATGAACCTGAAGCGAGTCAGAATTCAGGAACCAGGCGACATAGAGAAACAGAAACTCACTCTCGGCTTTGGTATTGCGCGAACTCCTGACTCTCGAAGAGGAGTTGGAACGCGGTCCAAAACGCGGGAGCGGCGGCGAACGTGCTGTTCACATCGACGGTGCCAAACGAGAAGCCGGTGCCGATGGGTTGATCGATGTATATGACTACCATATGAATAGTCAGGGAGGCAAACTCTGTGGGATGCACGTAGGCGCACTGTTACTCAAGTTGTTCCAACTGAAGGGGTTGAGGGTAGTAGTCTCTCCATCGGCTTCGACTTGGCACGGACCGTGTTCTATACCTGCGTGTTAAAGATGTCATGGTACTGGGTTTGTATTTTGGTACCTTGGAAAAGGCCTATCATAGAGGAGCATCCCGGTCCCCCGTTGATCCTGTGACGGGCTTCAGCCCGCGATACATTGTAAGCAGGAGTCGTAATCCTACCAAAGGGTGAAAGGTGCGGTCTCGGCCTTCTCTCGAGCCTCGAAGAACCAGAACCACTGCGGAGGTTAATAAGCATCGCTCTAGCTAAATTTGAGAAGAGAAAGTCTAACCATAGACATATTGGCTCCAATGTCAACGTACCCCGAGAGCTGATTCACTCCGGGAGTCGTCTCACATACCCCGGAGTTGCGCACAAAGCGCAGCTTTGTGTCCGCCAAGTTCTGTGAAGCAAACTCGACATATGGTGTGAGAGGTTCTTGGATCACCGCCGTTGCAGCCGGGATGACCGCCAACGCGGCTACCGCAAGTGCCAGGAAGAACTGCATGGCGGTAAGCAAAAAGTAGGGCGCCGTCAGCACGATAGACGCACACAAACCGCTTATATATAGATTCGCCTACTCGACGAAGATGGTTCCGAGTAGCATATGCCCCTACGGTCCTCAGACTTCATCCATGTGGTAGTGCGTTATCAGAAGCACGAAAAGGCCTTGTGAGGCATTCTAGAATTGCTTTGACCGTATAGAGAGCAACCTTCCGCATGCGCACGATGTGGTGGGTATCTGTGTCCAGGGAGGAGAGAAGCAGGCTGAAAAGCACAGCTTGTCGATCCGTCGACGTTGGAAGTTTCAGGTTGAGATGTCGAGCAGGAGAATACGAGTCGCCAGCATTCTCCGAATGCAAAGTAATCAAACAGGATATATTAAGCTTAATATTTCCCTCAATACGGCCGCCTGGCGTAATGGCAACGCGTCTGACTACGATTGAGTAATCAGGAGATTGCAGGTTCGACCCCTGCGGTGGTCATTCAGTGCTCTAATCTGTTTTGATTTTGCCATGAGTGCCGAAGTGACGTTCAGGACTTCAGGCATACTTTGGAAAAGACACTCCAAGGATCGTAGAACTTAGGGTCGAGCACAACTCGTACAAATCTCAATGGTATATGTTACAAAACACTACACGACCAAGTTCACCACGGTCCTCTAAAACCGTCCACTCGCCCTCTACCCCCACCCCCCCCCCCCCCCCCACCCCCCCCCCCCCCTCT
>FTLJ01000370.1:0-10874 GCA_900155495.1 Porogramme epimiltina
GTCTATATCAACGACGACGGCGAGGAAGAGGGCGTTTGGGCGGTTTGTAAATAGACTTGTTCGTATCATAATTGGCATTGATAAGAGCCATAATCTTTGTCGTTACGTCTCTCCAACCGACGCTCTCCTGTTGGTTCTTATCGGGGTGATATGCCTACGGTGTTGATTAGCACGTCTCCCTGCTGTGATATACCTCTGCAGACATACCAGTGAAAGGGCACGCTTTTGGCGCACAATGGTATCATAAGCATCCAACCGGGGGCGCATCGTTGGGTTCGGATGCGGAAAGTCGGTGAGCACACGCAAGACTAATGAACCCCAAGACAATTTCTCCTTTGAAAGTAGATGAACCTTTTCGTGAGCTTCGGTCGTAGGATCCGGGATGGAGTCCTCCGAGAAAGCGGCTGGTGGCGGTTGAGTAGGAGGTGGGGGGCTCGAATATGCCTTCTTGTGCGCAGGTCTAGGTTTAGGTCGGGTCTTCTGCGAAGAACCGCCACTAGAGCTTGAACCACCATGCGCTTTGGGAGAGTTCGGTGGTGGTGGTTGAGGAGTGGATTGGCGAGGAGACTGAGACCCACGATTTGGTGAAGGGGAGGATGAGGGTTGTGTCGGAGGAGGGGAACCTGGCGGCGGTGGTGGTGACGATGGAGCCGTGAAGGATTTTGAGGCAGAGGGGTGCGTCTCGCTGTATGAGGATGAGTACTGTTGGGACCCCTTTTTGTGCGCGTTGTCATTCCACATATCTTCTGCTGTCGCCGATTCACCATCAGTCGAGTCTGCAATGGCAGGGTTAGCATCCTTATGGCAGAACCCCAATGTAAACACCGAAAGAAACTCGTACCTTCATCACTGGAGACTTCGACATAGATCCAAGAGGGCTTGGGCCGACTTTGTGTGCGGGGAATCGTAGGCGGTGGGCTCCCGGTGGGATTACTAGACGGTTCTGTAGCACATCTCAGCATACAGTACTCAGAACTACCGCGAGTAAAAGCTGACGTACTGTTGTCTGCCGGTTCATGTTGGGTCGCACTTTTACGCCAAGCACCAGGTGACGGATTATATCTTGAATCACTAGGAGTACTACATTGCGTAAACAAGGTATAAAACACAAATAAACAGGCCCCTACGTCTCCTTGTCCCTCTGTGCCGTTGCGCTTCGCGTTTAGCGTCCGTGGCTCGCAGGCTGAACACAGTGTGCGTCAATGTCTATGGTATCCATACTATATGTTGAGACATACCTCGTCATTGCCTTCGTTACCCTGTGTCTTGCGTGAAGCATTCGATTTGGCAGAGCTCTGTGAATGGGTACGAGTGTCACACAACCGCATGTCAAAAGGAAATCAGGAAACATACCTTCGAAAAGTTGCGGAGCTTTGCCTTGAGAGCGCCGGTGAAAGTCTTCAGCACCTCCATGAGATCCTTGTAGTTGCTGGAGTCTTTGCCGGTAGCAGCAATGTCCACCGCCATGTCGATTGTCACCGGAAGAATGATGTCCTTGATGAGGCCGTCGATGCCGAACACGCCACTGGTCGTTGCATACGCGTTCATCTTCGTTTGGTCAGAGCATGAACCAAATGATTGTTCGAACGCTTCTTGAAGTGACTCGGCGGTGGCTTCTTGAATGCGGACGTCAGCGAGGGCAGAGGTATTCCATTGCGGATAAGTGGCCTGCTACTCATCAACGCAATCAATGAGGAGGTAGATGTGAAATACAAGCTTAGGGAACGTACCGGGAGTTTGGCCGCGATAGAGTAGTACTCGACGTAAAAGTCACGGAAATCGCGAGACGAAGCCCAGTGGGATATTGGATAATCGGTTTGAATGTATTGAACAAGCTTGTAGGAAGCGTTTGAGACTTCGTCAAAGCGTTCGAATAGATCCTTCTTCTCTGCAGAGGTGAGGTAGGAGCCAAAGACGTCGCGCTGGAGGGCTTCGTAAAGGGGCGACAGTGTGTCAACCACCGCTTGAAGAGCGCCTGGACCAAGGGCAAACTCGGTAGCAAATCGTGCTAGGAAAGGTTCAAGGGGCGTATTCGGGTCATGCGTTTCTAACAGCGCTGCTTTGAGATCAACAAGAAATGCGAGAGATGAACAGAGTGCTTCTGTCTCTGAGATGAGGAACTGCACGAGCATCCCATCAGGTGTGGACTGTGTGCTGAGGAGACGATTGGTCATGGAGTCGATAAGAGGTTTGCTCTTGAAGAACGCCGTGAAGGAGGGCCGGATATCTTCGGCATGAGCCCGCTAGATGAATATGAGCAACCTCACAGAGGTAATAGTCGAATAGACTTACCCAGGTGACCTGAACAGGAGGCACTGCTTGCGCACCTCGTCCTTTCACGGGTTCCAGGACAGCAATGTGCTCGCTGAGGAGGTGAGCCACCTTGAGATGACTGATCGATTTGTAGGTGGTCTATATAGAATCCACACGGCTGAGTACCTAATTGTGGGAGGTTGCAGAGAATAGTGCGTACCTGCGGGTCATCCTCATCATTTGTGCCCTCGAAAGTGTTGCTTTCATTCGGCTGCGTATCAGGCTGTGACATGTAACGCATAAGCATGGTCAAATGGCGATTGCAGAGCTAATCATAGACGTACTTCAGTGAAACCCGTATGTGAAGTGTCCGGCTCCTTCGGCGTTGATTGTGGTTCAGGTTCCTGAGAGGCGGACAAGGAGAATCGGAAAGTCAGCATAGAAGACAAAGAAGGAAGGAGTGTTCACCATACCAGTGGTTCACTGTCAGAGGATGGCGTCGATGGGGGTGCAGTGTTATGAGAACGCCTTCCTTTGGCAGCTTTTGGTGGTTAGTAGTCGGACATAGGGTCATCATCTACTAGTGACGGAGATCCTCGTGGAAGAGCGAAGAAGAACGCTCCTTCAAACCCAGACTTTCTAATGGACCGTAGTCGGAGGGAGCTTGAAGCCCTGCAATGGATGAGAACGGTTGAGGGAGTGGTCAATATGGCGAAGGGGAAGCACATACCGTAAGAGGGTACTGCAGGTGATGGCATTTTCCGTGCCGCGATTGAGTGGCTCCAGGTGAGTGGCCTTTCCCTGGCCCTTGTCCTTGTTGTCAGGACCAAACACATGGAGACCGTACAGGGATATGTCGTCGTAGTATTTACTGTCCTTGAACGACTCGACTTATAGCATCGCAAACCGACTCTGGGGACGCTTCACTTGCAAGTTCGAACGCTGTACCAATGCACTCTTCTTGGTCGTAGGCCATGAGCCTTATAAAACCCATAAGGTGCCATAATATGAAGAGCGAAAGCTCAATAGAACGTACTTTGCAGCATCGCTAGGCTTGATGTATCCGGATGCATGGGCTTTGTCGGTATCGCGAAGAAGAACGGCATAGAACTTCTGTAGTGGGCCCTTGGAATCATCGGATGCCTTCCGCTTACTAGGGGCAGTGGGTTCAGGGGATCGTTTGCGCTTGCTATCCTTCCCCTTGCCCTTTGCCTTATCCTTTGTTTTCCCTTTGTCGAATTGCGATGCCGCGGAATACTTCTATTTCTGACATTGATGAATGGTTTGTAGGGAGAATGCTTTGCTACACACCTTGGATGCAGGATCAAACCGCCCCTGAGAAGTACCTGGCTCCCTCTCCTCGGCTGCTGCGTCCGCTCTCATCCGCTCCTCCCCTGAGAAGTACCTGGCTCCCTCTCCTCGGCTGCTGCGTCCGCTCTCATCCGCTCCTCTCGGCTCCGGACATGTGCTCGGAAGGGCCCATGGCCAGCTTGCGTAGAGTTATTGACACCCGAATTCACCTCCCTAACAACGGCAGTGAAGTTACGGATGTGTGAGGATGGGGCTAGACTTTGGAGACACCAGATTTGAAACTCACGGAGTCTCCACAGGTGGAGTAGGTTGAGAGAATGGGGCTGGAGACGCTGTGGCACGGGATCCAAAGATGGTGGACTGTGTGTGGCCAAAAGGCGCGGTGGGAGGGGGGGCAGCGGCCTGCAGTTGAGGAATAGGATGCGGGGATGCCAGATGGATTGCCGGTCACAGGAGAAGTAGAAAAAGAGGAGCCATGACCATTAGATAGCTAGGCTCGATGCCCAAATCATTTACTTACCGACACAGATATGTGCTGAGCTCCAATACATCCTTCTCCATCACAAGTCCGACATTCCAGGGCGATGAGGTCGTCCTGGACGATGCTCCGGGGCTTGTAGTTGTCGATACCTTTTGGAATAAAGATCCGGCATCCTTTCTGGCATTTTGCATTGTTGCATTGTAAGAACTTCTCTACAGGGCCGTTGAATACGTCGGACATAGCAGAGAGAAGAATCGGCGAAGCGGTTAAGACAATGTAGTGCACAGTAAGAGACAATCTGAGGGGACTTACGAAATCAAAATGCTCACCCTCGGAGTGCAGGGCGCTTAAGGCAGTTAGGGAGAGCACAGGAGAGTAGATGGAAGAAGCACCGAGGCCAGTTGGAGACAACAGAGGCGCAAGCAAGCCTTGAGGCTAACATGCGAAAGTTGTTGATGTAGGTTGCGACTTTTGCAGCTTATGTGACCCAACCTGCTTCTTTCGGAACGTGCGACTTTACCGCGTGCGAAGGCGTCAACTTGCGCGTTTCTCACTTGCGAGTTTCCCACTTGCGAGTTTTACACACTTGTGAGTTTTACACACTTGCGAGTTTTGCGACCTGTAACATTTCCCACTTGCGACTTTTGTCGCTTGCGACTTTTCCCACTTGCAACTTCTCCCTACCCCTCAGCTCACCTACAACATATATCTGTCCTGCTACAACTTGTTGAATACCATCATTCTTACAGGCTACGAACTTGCCAACATGCATAAATTAAGATAGCATTGCGAGACTGACTATCACACTTGCTAATTTGATATGGATCCCGCTCCAACTTCCCGTTTCTTGTGCATCTCTATTTTTTACCCACAATACGAGCCACACTTAGCCTGTCCAGCGGGGCGTTCCACCCCAGCCGCCCCGTGTCCCTCACCTGCTTCTTTCGGAACGTGCAACTTCACCGCGTCAACTTGTGCGTTTCTCACTTGCAAGTTTCCTACTTGTGAGTTTTACACACTTGCGAGTTTTACACACTTGCGAGTGTTACGCACTTGCGAGTTTTTTGACCTGTAACTTTTCTCACTTGAGACTTGCGACTTTTCACTAAAACTCTGTTCAACTGCAACATATATCTGCCCTGCTACAACTTGTGAAATTACACCCTACGAGCTTCACCACATGCATAAATTAAGGTAAGACTGCGACACTGACAGTCACACTTGTTAGTTTAATACGAATACTACTTCAACCTCCCGTTTCCTGTGCATTTCTATTTTTACCCACAATACGAGCCACGCAATTGCCGTCGATTGTGCGCGATTGCAAATCACACCACTAATTACAATGCCCTAAATACATACAAGTAAATGCGGTGTTCATGAGAGCGTGATCTGCCCTGGTTGACGACCTGTACCACCCCAGAGTTGTCCGACCGCACCAGAAACTTCCTCCCGTGGCCCCCTTGTGTGTGCAGGAGGCCGTGATGGCAAGCTAGGAGGAGCCCAAGCTCCACTGCAACCGCTTCCACCCATCCTATGTCGAAACACCGATGCATGCCTACTGAGACTCCTGGGGCACACCTCCACATGCCCCAGAAAGGGCCTACCACGACCCCGACCCCGACTGACAAGCTTGCGTCGCCCCGCCAGCCAATGTCAGTCGCTTCCTGTCTGGAGATGGGCAATGTGTTCGGCAGCCGTCCCAGGAGGTCGTTTATCCATGTCAGGTCCGCTGCCACACTCCTGGGGACGCACAGGGCTGCTCGCGGGGAACAGAAAGAGGAAGCGAAACGGCTGGCAGAGCGGAGAAAGGGGCGGATGAGTGGGAAGATGGTCGATGCGTGGACAAGCTTTCTGTGGAGCGACACAGCCTCCCGCATGCGGGCCTTGAAGTCGGGGACGAGCCAGGATTGCACCAGGGCAGGAGTTGCTGCTAACTTCTTCTCGGGCATGGATACTGTGAGCCGTGCCAGGTCCCAGTCGAAGCCGATGAAACGCTGGCAGACTGCGAATTTGCGTAGCTTGGGGACACTCCAGGGCACTCTGAGGGATGCTGTGGCTGCCATGAAGTCGAGTTCCGTGAACGGCGATTGATGGGGAAGAATGATGACGAGGAAATCGTCGACCCACTTGCGGATTGGTCCGAAACCTAACGCGTCGTAGTTGTCCACAAGCATGTCTGGTATTGCCCCGAAGACGCCTGTGCTGGACGCGAGACAGAAGCAGAGGGCTCTGTCCACATGGACCTTGCCCCTCCATGACACGCACAATGCATTCTGCTGGTCTGGCCTGACCGGTGTGATGCGGTACGCGGAGGCGATGTCAAATGTCGCAGCCTTGCAGACCGGTGGCAAGCTTAGGAGGAGCTCTGACACGCTGTCAAAGGTACCCCAAGCGGTTGGGGCTGTGAAGGGGATTGGGAGGGGGAAGCGTATATTCAATGAGTCGGGTTGGGCGTCACTAGAGTGCAGGACAATCGTACATTGTTACAGGGGTAAGATAGGTCTTTTATCGGTCGGAATTTGTCGGAATGTGGCTTTGGGACGAGCCCGAGTGGTGTGAACGAAACGGGCCTATAAGGGCTTCTAGGTGGTACACGTCGAAGGCATTGGAGTAGCGGCCTGCAGCCTGCTCCTCGGTGATGTATGCATCTATGGATACGGGGTCCATACTCGCGGAGGCGTGGGTGTGGGTCACTAGCACTGGCTCACGGGCTCCGACGTCGAAACCGTGGCGCAGGCCATCCGCTATGTGGACCCACTTTTTGAGTAGCCCGAGGTCGCGGAGGCAAGCTTCGACGCGGCCCGCGTCTAATGGGGTAATCACCTTGCGCAGTGCGGGGGTCACGCTCGGTTGCAGCGGGCTGCGCCGCGGTCGGCTGCTCTACAGACGCTGCATGGTGGTTGACGCACTGCGACCCGTGGCCGCAGGTCGCCCCGCGGGCAAACGTGAAGCAGAATGGTTTCCCGTTGGGCGCGGCGAGCGCTTTCGGGCTGGCTGAAGTGGTGGAGAGGGGTGCGGCTGCTTTGCCGGTGATGGTGTTGGATGCGGGGGCAGGCAGCGGGGTAATGGCCGGGAGAACCGCAGCGAAAGCAATGACGGCCCTCGCCCCCCTGGCGCGGGCGCTTGCGCCGCCCATCGTCGTCACGCGCAGGCCTGCGGGACGAAGCGTTTGCGCACTTCGGTTCGTCACGACCGCGCGATGTGTCGCACAGCCTGCTCCATGGCTCGGCTGAGTTGGGCCTGGTTCACCCTAGCCTGCGCTTCGAGCATGATGCGGTGGTTCGGGACGGTAGTGTCGTGGAGGAGGGCGACCTCCCAAGATGAGCGAGAGTTCAACTGGGATACGAAGCGGTGGCGCCTGCAGCTGCGTAGCGTGTCTGCCCGTGCGCCGCCGTGGTGCTTCCGGACGAGCTCCTCTACCGCCTTGCTGGCGATGCCCCAGTCGTTGTACACTATAGCGTGCTCTCCGGTGCGGTCGAGTCCTTGGTTCGTGCCGGCGAAGATGGCAAGCAGGTTGTTATCCTCCTTTGGCTTGCTCAGCTTGCCGCGCACTGTCAGGTGCGCGTATGGGACGCAGTGGCCTAGTTGAACTGCACGGTCGACGCGCGGAGAGACAGCTGTAGGGGCGGGTGGCCTTGTATGAGCATGCGTGGACGGGCGGGCATGGGGAGGCGGAAAACAAGCAGCATGCACCCGGATCAGCAAACACCACATTTCCTTCTATGTATTTAGGGCATTGCAATTAGTGATCTGGATTGCAAGCGTGCGCAATTGACGGCAATTACTTACAACCGGGGCGCGAGATTGGAAACCGCCCTAACCGCTTGTAATGTGGTGGCCCGTATTGGGACAACTTGCAATGTCTGTGGAGGTATTGGGGCGGATTGCGATGTAGGCGGAGGGGTTTGGGCGGATTGCAAGGCAGGCGGGGGTATTGACATTGATTGAGACCAACTGCAGCCAGTTTTTGCACGCACTCCTACAAATACACGCGCGGAGAAACAAATGTCATATTAAAATCGTACACTACTAGTACAATGACGGCGGCACAAGCACGTTCTCATACGGGCGCGGGAACTGGGAGGTGTGGCTAGGGCTCGCTCGACAGTACGTGCAGAACATGCTCAATGGCTCGTGGTTCGGCGGGCCCGAGGAGGCGCTGCGGTGGTGCTCCGAGACGACACAGTTCTACGCGCTGGTGAGCGTGACGACGCAGCAGGTGCCACGCTTCCTCGAGAAGTACCGCGGGATCCTTCCACAGCGCGTTCATCGGGGACCCGCTCGGCGACGGCGTGGGCGGCGCGGTGGGTGCGGAGGAGACCGTACCGTCGACATTGCTCGTGATAGACTGCGAGAACAAGGTCGTACTCGCATTCGCAGAGATCTCGAACCCAGCGCACGAGCAGAGCGTGCCCTGCCGCGGGCGGCTCTCGTACCCCGAGCTCCTGCAGCGCGGGGCTGAGCATCGAGGAGATGTACCTCGCTTCGAACACGGTCGTTGACCCGATCGTGGCGCTGCAGCCGGGCTCATATGGCCTACCCGCGCTTGCGTCGCATATGGCCGGCGGCGGCGGCGCAGGAGGTGCGGGGGGCGCGAGGGCAGGTTTCGTCGGGGGCAGGTTTTGGTGGGCGCATCGGCGCAAGCATGGAGGCGGAGGTCATCCGCCGCGGCGGCGACTGACGAACGCGATATTCCGTGCGTCGGACAAGATGCACCTGCCCATGGTGCTCTCGAGTGACTACCCATCGTGTCCGGAAGTCCTGGGCGCCGTGGGCGATACAATCGCGGCACGGCATGAAGTGCCCAAGGCGCATTCGAGCGTGCACCGAAGCGTCGAACGCAGCGTCGTGTTCTGGATCTGCATCGCGGGCTGCGTTATAGACGGCTAGCACGAGCGCACGTTCCTCCTCTGCATGCTCGAGCGCGAGCAGCAGGAGAGCATGGGGAATGTCGAAGAGCTCGACTGGCTGATGCGTCTGTCTGGCTCCACCACGGCCAAGAGCGTGTCCGCGAGTTTCTCGCTCTCTTCCCTCTGCCCCCTCCCAAACCCACCCACCCATTCACTCACCCAGGAGGTTCACGCACCTTGAATTCCTTCATGCTCTTCCACCCCTAAACGCCCGCCTCGTACATGTCCAGCACCCGGCGGTCGAACATGCGCACGAATGTGAGCCCGTGCGGTCGCTTCTTCGTGCTCTGCCCGACCACGAACATGCTAGCGTCGTTTTTCTGCGCCGAGAACTCGAGCAAGGGGGCGTCTTCGAACGGGCGCACGGCGTTCTTCTTGGAAAACGAGATCGCGTGCGGCCGCTTCAGAGCCATCTGAGCGGGTAGCGGGTAGGGTCAACAGACAGGATCAGTAGCGACGTTTGGGGTACTCACGAGCTCCTTCATGACCTCGTTCACCCTCTCTCCTGCGAGTGTGCCCTTGACAAAGATGGTTGTGCGTAGGTCCTCGACCTCCTTCGGCTCACGGGCCTACTGAGCCGCTTTGAGCGGGTCTTTTTTGGTTTTCTGTCGTGCAAAGGGGTCAGTGTGTGCGCTGTGTGATGTTAAGGACGACTTACACTGTCCGAAGCATCATGGTGCGTGCACAAGTGCGGGCGGGAACGAATTTCGAGCGGGGAAGTTGTTGACGTAGAGGGTCGTGTTGGGCTGGGTGAACGACAGCGCAGCAGCAGTGGGGGAAGGTGGGGGACGAAACGGTGGGAAGGACTGGGCTCGTGGGGGTCTCTGCACCTCAATTCTGCAAGTCTCGCGCAACCGGCCCTAAACTGGCGCGGCGCAGCCAAACAAGTGACTCGTCTTCGTCCTCCTTGCCTCCACATTTCCCTCTGTCGTCTCCTTCTAGCCGACCACCACGCAACCCCGCGCAGGCGATCCAATCCCAGCGCTGCATTTCGTGCGTACTCCTTTCTCAATAAACTCCACGGCCCCTCATCTTCACCCTCTGGAATGAACAGATCATTAATGATTTCTCAGTGAAAACTTCTTCAGCAACCCTTCCTGAGTCCCCCTTCCACTCCTTTGGCACTACCGACCCACTCTAGACAAACGAGTACCTATGGACAGGGCATATCGTTCAAGGGTGGCGTAGGGATACGGGCTTCGATGCATGGCACAAACTCAGTGAGCGCCTCCTTGACCAGTTCTCCTACACCCTCTATCTGCCCTGCCCCGCTCCCCTGTGTCGCTCGCCTGGCGCCTCAACGACATCATATAGATTGCTGACCGTAACCATATCTTCGAGGACAGCTATGCGGAGATCATGCGCCAGACGCCAAACGACCTCAAGAAGCGCTTGATGATCAAGTTCGAGGGAGAGGATGGTCTTGATTACGGAGGTCTTTCTAGGTACGACGGCTCCACACCGGGAGCAAGTTCGGCCTCAAGTCTCGCCACCCGCGGCGGCTCAGGGGCGGTACGAGTGGGTGGTGGTGGAAGCCAAACGCGTACAGATGCGTCTCCGTACGTCCACCATGCTCTCCTGTGTACGTCTTTGCCTCCACTCATCCCTTCATCCTCATTAACAGCGCAATAAGTCCACGACACCTACTCTCTTTGTTGAGCTCGAACGCGGTGAGTCGTGGCTCTATAACCCTCATCACGTCTACGACGGCAGATCCACAGTTCGGTGTGCGCCCCAGCCTCGCCCGCTCCTGCCGTCCTGCTCCCGTCCGTGCTCGCCTAGGTATCCCCTGGTCCCACCGCCGGCCTTTGTTCCCCCCACGACAAAGTCTCAACCCGCGACGATCCACAGCTAGAACTCCTCCACCAGATCTTCCCGCCCCCCACGACCTCGAGCTACTGAATTGACACGACCGC
>FTLJ01000372.1:0-11411 GCA_900155495.1 Porogramme epimiltina
GCCCTCCTCCCCGCCCCCCCGCCCTCTCGCTCTCTCGCCCCATCGACATCTCGCTCTCTCGCCCTCTCGCATTCCTGCCCTCCTCCCCTCCGGCTCCTATGCGTACGTCGTTCTCGCCGTTGCCAACCCCCCCGCACGATGCCCAGTGTTATTCGCAGGGCATTTCAACTCGTGCCCGCAAGATTCCCTCCCCTCCCCTTCCCCCACCTTCTCCTTCGCGACTCCCGTGCCCTCCATGTTCAACCAATGTCTGGCGTTATTCGCCAGGCATTCCAACACCGCTGGAGCGTGCTCGAGGCGGCAGGTACGTCGACACTACTAATTACCACCAATACCACGTGTTCTGACGACGTCTGACCCCTCCCTCCCTCATCCCATAGTGCGAGCACGCTGGGGAGGCAGCGGGGAGGGGTTTTATCCCAGTTTCCTAGGATGCGCGCTGTTATTCGGCGCGCACCCGTATCTCCTCGTCAAGCTTCGAAGCGTCACCAGACACCGGCCATCTCGACCCCACACCACCCTCAGGTACACTCCGTGTCGACGCGGAGGGACGTCGACACGAATTTCGTCTTCGTACCCAACTCCCGAATCTTCCAAGAGGCCTTCCACGCAATTCTACTAGCTGGTGCAACTACGAACAGTCCACCCAACTATCAACGAACGCCGCACACCTCGATCCATCCCCGACCCATCCAACCTTCTCCTCGCTGTCCTCGCGCCACACACATGCGACCAACATCCCTCGTCCTTTGGAGGGTTTCCGTATGCCGATTCCGTGCAAATGGCAGTCAGCAGACACCGGCCATCTCTACCCAGCACCGCCCTCAGGTACACTCCGTGTCGACGCGGAGGGACGTCGACAATAATTTCGTCTTCGTACCCAACTGCCACAATCATGTGGCGAGTAGGTGTACGACTTGGGCCGCACACGAGGCCGTTTCAATCAGCGCTCTGTGCCAGGTACGTCCACTCGAGCCAGTGTGCGCATCTCGCCCTCACTAACCCTACTACACCGCACAGTGGATTGCACCAACTGCTCCGCCCATTATCCGTCCTCCGTGTCCTACCGTCTGTCCTCCGTCGCCCTCCACGCATCGTTCGTCTACTCCCCTTGCCTGCCCTCCATCCGCGTCCGCTCACATTCCTCCAGCCTGTGTCAGCTTGTGTGGGCTCCCGTCTCTCCCGTCGTGTTCTCGCTCTCTCGCTCTTGTTCCCGTTCCCGTTCCCGTTCCCGTTCCCGTTCCCGTTCCCGTTCTCGTTCCCGTCCGTGGGTGTATTACCATTATTATTCAGTGGCAACACTCGAAGACAACTTACCACTGTTATTCGGTGGTAACACTTCAAGACAACCATGCAAGCACCGCCCTCCATGCGTGCGTATGAACAAAGCTTTGCCCCCCGAACTAGTCTCATATGTGACTAGGTATCCCAAGCTTGATCCCTGACGGGTTCAAGCTCATCGACATGCCCAAGGAGTCCTCCTCCTACCTCCCAACGATCTGGCACGGCAACTCCCACCCCCAGCTTACCAACCCCAACGTCTTTGTCCGCAACGTCTACATCTTTGTCTACGATCCGGATCCAGCGGCCATGGCAGCAAAATACGTCCACGTACGAGACAACGTGAAGCTGCCCGCGGGAACTGACGACGGCCTCTCTAATGCTAGTAAGTCATACATTTATGTACCGTCAGTGCTGTGAAAATCTCACCTTGTGTGTTCAGGATATCTCCGACTTGGTGCAGGCGACTTCATCTTCATGCGCAAGGCTTACACGGAGAACGGGAGCGCTGCGTCTTGGAAAGAAGATGTATGCCAGGGGTGGATCACCTCCGCGTGAGTACTAACCAGTATTTGTTGTATGTATCATTATTTACATGTCACACATAGTACCACGCTTCCGGAGGCGGCACAGGACGCTCTACTGGCTGCGCGCGACAGGGTCATAGGCAATGTGGAAGAATGCGGCCCGTCCAAGCCCGTCACCATTGACGGAGACCCTACTGGTGGGACTCTGTTCGAGCGCGACAGGCACGCTATCAACCTCGCAAACGCCAGTCGGTGCTACACGCTCGCTCAATCGTATCAACACGCAAAGAATCTCACCGGGCCCACTGCTGGTGCGAAGGCCGTCGTCGTCCCCCCAAATGAACATCAAAACACCCCCGAGCGCGTCGAGAAGACCGAGCATCACGAAATTCGTGCACAACTCATCAAGGTACGTTGTGTGTCGTCTTCACTAAGTTTTGTTCTCACCTCCATCTATAGGCCGTCGCTCCTGCGGCCATCGCCGCCCTCGAGAGTGGCCCTGAAGAAATCTCTAAAGCACTCAAGTTGCAAGCACAAGCCACATCCCTCCCCCCAGTTGGTTATGCTGGCAACTACGCCTTCC
Source organism: Porogramme epimiltina (assembly GCA_900155495.1). Taxonomy (NCBI): domain Eukaryota; kingdom Fungi; phylum Basidiomycota; class Agaricomycetes; order Polyporales; family Polyporaceae; genus Porogramme; species Porogramme epimiltina. The sequence goes on from FTLJ01000372.1 coordinate 2,392, forward strand.
CAGCAATGCAGCTCAACATCACGTCCACGAAAGAGGCAGACGAGAATGCTGGTAAGCTTGAACCCCACTACCTATATGTTGTTACTTACTTCTGTCCCATGCAGGCGATGATTTTATGCGTGACCTCGGGCCTTTTGGGGAGATGCATGGGGACAACCACGACTGTCCGGGAGGATACACGTGTCTTCTTTCTCTCAGCAAACTGTCACCAACGGACAGGCCTGGGTATATAATGATTGGGGAGCTGGCTGTTGCTGTTGGTTAGTATTAGTATTAGTGTATCATGCTCGTTGTCTGACATTTGTATAATAGAATTGGATCCCTTCGTCTGTTGTATTTTTAGTGGTTTACGTCTACACGGAGGATTCCCTCCTACCGCCGCCCCTGGTACTAAGCCTGACAAGTCCTCTTATCGCATCGTCGTCGTCTGCTACCCTCCTACCAGCATGCTCGAGGGCTCGAACATCATTGGATTTGGTTCCACGCCCCACAAGACCCTCTTCACCATCCCACCCGAGGCTACCCACCCTGCGTAAGTTTGCTGAGTGATAACACAGTCTGTATAGCTACTGATGGTTCATTAGCTTTGACCGCATGACATTCCACACCAATGCTGGCAACTGGATCCGAGACGGCGACACTCTCACCACCCCAGAAGGCTATGTTCAAATATTATATCAATCCTTTGCTGCATGGCTTGCGTTCCATGCGCGACACGCTCCTGAGTCCGTTGAGCTCCAGCTCGACCTCGACAAGCTCCGCGAGTGCTTTTCTGTCAAGGGAGGTGACGGAAACCGTGTCATACCAACCACATGGGAGCTCCGGCCTGAACCACACCTGCTAGAGCAACGTCGTGCTGCAATGGCTGCCTGGAGTGCACACACCAAGAAGTATAGTGCGTCAATTCCATATGTGGCCTTCAAACACCTCAACAACCCTGCTAGTGACGACGACGAAGGTGTGTTCAATCTGTCCACTTGTGCTGGACAGCCACTAATTGCCATAATTGTTAACAGATCTTGCTCAACGCTTTGCTAGGCGCTCTTCAAAGCGCAGTCGCTCCGCCCCTGCATCCACTCGCCGCAAGCTGAAAGGCAAACACAAGAGTCTCGCACTGCGTGTTGGCTCAGATGATGAGGTAGAAGACGCTATCTTTGGCGATATAACTCCCCTTGCCATGACAGACACGGATGCACCCACTACTCCAAGACGTTCTCCACGCCGCCTTACTACAGATGAACCTCAGCTTGATGTCATGCGTGGCAGGAAGCATCCCAGGCAGGGGAGCAGCAACAACTCCTCTGACTCTGAACCACAACCTAAGCGTGCAAAGGGCAAGGAACGTGAGGTCAATACCTCCTACACTAGTCCTCGTAAGTGCTCTTCTCTATCAATACATTCCTTATCTAACAGTGACATAGAAACTCGGTCAACTACTCGTGGAGTGCATGCGCAGGGGTGCAGATTGCGGTTGAGGCGGCGCTGTTAGTATATCTTTATATGTACAATGTTGTGTAGTTAGGTGCAGTTATTCATATGTATACATAGCGTTCAACAACCTCCATGGTGTGATATTGGGGCCATTTACTCAAGATGATATCAATGTTCAAGATGAAGACTCTGAGGGATACACAACAGATGATGAATCTGACCCGCCTGCTGGTAGAATAGCTCCTTTGCCTAGATGTGTTGTAGGCTCACCAAAGGCACTAGAACCCATGGACCTGGAACCTGTAGCAAGCACTAGCACCCTGCCTGCACCACCTCCTGCACAGCTGGAGCGTAAGTGTTTTGAGTGACAGTTCTTTGATTATGTGACTTATTCTTTGTAGATTTTCACTCTGTTCTCCAGATATTTGAGCTCAAGAATCTCCAGTTTGAGCTGAACAATATCAAAAAAGCATACGCTCAAGTAAAGGCATCCCCTACCAGTTTGAACTCTGCACAACAAGATGCTCAAGCTCTGGAGAATTTCCTCTCCTCCTTCCAGGCAGATCACTGTGACGGCGCCATCTCCTCCTCCTCTGCTAGCTTTGCTTCATTGACGGCACGCATGTGGCCCTCATATGATGCACAACTGGTGCGACTCGAAGTCTTTGACTACATGATGGCCTTTGAACGCCGTAGGGTTATGATGGCCACTGCTGCAGCTTGGTACTGGTTGATGGAAGACTGTGCCAGCAAGATCTTTTCCTATGCTCAGGATGCAGACAATGGGCTGGAGTCAGAGAATGAGGGCTCTGACTGGCTTAGAGACCTCACCTTGCGAGTTTTCAACATCCTTACAGCCCTGGATCCACAGCGTCAACAACTCTGCGCCAGTGAGTTCCTACCTGGCCTTCCAGACCCCACCATCACCTTCACAGTGAACCCTCGTGCCTTTCCTGGGGAGCAATTGGCAGAACGTGTGCGGGACCACGTCATCTCTATCCTGAGAACCTGGTTAAAATTCCCCCCCAACACACAGTGGGTTGTTGCACGCTTTGTCATGGAGGTTGTTCTAGCATTCTACAACCCAGATGCACTCCTTCTTCCAGGTGTTTGGGACGTCTTCAAGCACGTGAAGGCTCGTCTCTTGAATGCATGCAAACAACGTGCTTCACGCATGCACCCCAACCTTCTCCGTCCCTTCATTGACGCATTGCGTGCCCTCCCCCTTGGACAGGTAGACAGCAGGGAATACCAGACATTGGCATCTATCTCCACTATCATTGATGAAAACACCCCAGAGGCTAGTGCTGCGGTTTCAGCACTCTTGGATAGCATATTCTCCTTCTACATGGAACCCATAGACATCTTTGGTCTACAGATCTCAGAGTCTGGCGCTCATGAGCAGGAGCAAGACCCCATTTTGATGTTTTCCCCTCCTCCCCAGTCTGGAATAGCACACACCGCAGACTTGCCACCAGCTATACTTCAGATTGTCCAGTTTGTGGAGGAGTTGATCCCCCTTGCGTACAATAAGCCTCCCACCACTCCCCTTCAGAAGCTTGTGGCAAAGAACCGTGACTTCTACCTTCCATTCCGTGAGCTTGGGTCAAGCCGCCGGTGCTTTAGCTCTCAAATTGATATCAGAAACCCCAAGTCCCCTGGAGCATTTGCCAGCTATGCCCTTACACGTGCACTACTATTCAATAGTCCAGTCTTAAAGCAACGCAACTCCTTTGTGCACTTCAGGTCCATTAAGCACAGGGAGGACTTCCTGCAGTGTTGTGGCTATGATGAGAACGATGAGAACAAGGTCAAGCAGATCTTCAACAACCGCTGCTATGGACAAGTGCAACACCAGAGAGCCAAGTATGGGCCAGAAAACGTGCACACCTACTTCACATCAGAGGAAGAGTGGTGCAAAAAGCTGGATGAGATGGAAGGCACACCCTGGGATTTCTATAGCTTCTACAAATGGGCCACAGGGAAAAGGGGCACAGGAAACCTGGCAAAGTCGCGCATGTACCTTGTAGGCCACCTTGTGGGCTACCTCCTTGCAGCAGATCTCTCCTACTCCTCCAACATCATTACAACACCCACCTGTGCAGACGTAGCCAAGGTCATTACTGAACCTAGAACTGCCTTTGGGTCCCTCAAGTGCTTGATACAGGAGGAACTTGTTAATAGTGAGGCACCACAAGCTGCAGAGGTGACGATGCGGATGGAGCAAATCCTTGGAGCCTTACAAAGCAGACTCTCACAGGCGGACAGGGCGCAGATTGTACTGGACCCTATCATGATAGAGCATACGTTGTGTAAATTCCAGCGTGTAAAGCGTAAAATAGGGGGGAAAGATCAAAAAGAGGGAAAGGGGGGAAAGGGGGGAAAGGTGGCAAAGGGGCATGATGATTGAAGGGATTGGGAGAGTAAAGGTGTTGCCATATGACGCTTCTTGAAATGTACTATAGAATTTTCTTGGGCTACTACTAGCTGGCGCTGAGGTCGTATACTCTGAAATGTTCACTTGTAGGATACAGATAGCTCACGACGTACAGCGTATGCTTAGGTTTGAAAGACATGGATTGAAAAGCATGGTTGATTTGCATACGGATACTACAGGACTACGTTTGTCCCTTCACCCCTACTCCTGCAACGGCATAGGATCCTTCATAGACACGTCACCCTCAATACGGAGGCGCTTCATGTCTATCAATCCAGAGTCCTCCGGCTCCTCCTGCTCCGCTCCGTACCCCACCTTCCGTTTCATTTTTCTTGTAGGGGACCATGGTCTACTGGTCAACGTGCGAATCGCGGCAGAGTTGAAGTCCTACAATGCAGTTAGCTTCCCATTCCCTTGTCAAATATCATTCACTCACGCGCTCAACCATTTGGTCAATCACGACACACAGAGCACAGCTTCGGGACAAAGACATACTCAACAGCAGCCACATACTCTGCTTCTGTTGTAGAAAGTGTGACTATGGGCTGCTCCTCTGCGGTCTGCGGACACATTGCAGCGGTGAGGGTGAGGCCAGGATCCATGGGAGTCGACACAAGATTCGAGTCGTCCATGCCAAAGTGCTCGAGGATGTCGACGATGTACTGGCGCTGCCAGAGTTGCAGTGTGCGGTTCGCGCGGTCACGGATCACCTCGATGCCTAGCAGGAAGCGTGTGGGACCGAGATTGCGCAGTTTGAAGCGTTTCTCGAGGTCCTGGATGACGCCATTGATCGCAGCCTCTGAGCGCGAGACTATGGTGATATCGTCGACGTAGATTGGCATGTAGATCCGCACGCCGTCGCACTCGAAGACGTAGAACGAGGAGTCCGAGCAAATGCGCGAAAAACCGAGATCCTGAAGCGCAGTGTGCAGCTTCTTGTTCCACATGCGGGCGCTCTGTTTGAGGCCGTACTGCGACTTGAGCAGACGCAGGACCTTGCCCCACTTGCCCTCCTTGAACCCGGGTGGCGGTTTCATGTAGATCTCCTCGTCGAGGTCCCCATTGATAAATGCATGCGGAATATCAATGGTGACCATGTGGTAGTCCTCCAGTGTGGCCTGCGCGAGGATGAGACGCATGGTGGAGAGGCAAATTGTGGGGGCGAAGATCTCCGTGTGCTCAAACCCAGGATGCTGTGAGAAGCCCTGTGCGACGAGGCGCACCTTGTACCGCTCGATGGAGCCGTCAGCATTGCGCTTGAGGCGGAACACCCACTTGCAGCCAATAGCACGCTTGCCAGGGGGCAGAGCGCAGACCTGCCAGGTTCCATTGACCCTGTGAGCTTCGATCTCCTCACGCATCGCTGCGAGACACTTGTCCTTGTCCAGGGAGCGCATCGCGTCGGCGTAGGTGAGGGGGCTCGCCCTCTGAGACGAGGTTGCAGTACTCCATCGCGCTCTTGTGCCTGTACGCATTCGCAAACACGTAGTTGACTTCGTAGTCGTTCTCGTAGGAGTCTTCGGACTCGTCTTCAACCACAGGCGTGGGCTCGCGCGCATCCCACAGACCAGGGGACCAACAGTGCAGGAGGTGCAAGAGACGCAGGAGATGCAGGAGGCACAGAGCATGCATCTGGAGGTGGCGGAGTCAGTGTTGCGCGATCTGTGCAAGGGACATTGTGAGCACGAGTTGGCATGAACTTTCCATTACACCGGCACCATCAGATGCTGGCCCCAGTGGATCTCAAGTGGTTCCTATAGATGTTGACACAGATGGGCCTTGCCCGGCAAAGAAGCAAAAGACCCAGATAATGATGACATCATTTGTCGACACAGCACTGACAGATGCGGAGAAAGAGGCAGTGCACCATTTGACTGTCTTGTTGAAGTTGGTGATTACACGCTTTGGGACTAATTCCTCACACTACTGGAGCGGTCAACTCGATACTGCCAACATCACACACAAGGTCACACACAGCTTGAAGATGCACACGGCCACACGCTGGTATTCTCTTATCCTACAGGCACTCAGCGTACAAGAGCATCGGTACGAGATCATTATTATTAATCTAATAAATAAACTTATTAATCTACATTTAAAATAGTTGTGCACTCACCGAGATTTGCCTTCGCAACGGATGCTCAGATGTCAGTCAGAGGTTTATCTCCTGTCAATAAGCATGTCATTAGTGCAGTCCTGGACATCGAACACTGGCAATGGAACTCCCAGTTGATCCACCTGTGCAAGCCACTCGTCAACTTGGGGGGGAGTGGGCCATGTCTGGCAGAAACGATTAATGAGGAAATCTGTTTTTAATTGTGATAGAAGTGTTAGTATATGAGGATTTTTAGTAATAAGTGCACACACCAATCATCACATCAGCCTATTAAACTAGATGTAGGCTACAAGGTGTGTCAGATGCATATTTGAATTTATTCTATATAAAGTAATGCTAAAGTAGGTAGAAAGTGCCATGTAGTCCTTCTATGACAGAGTGCACTAGCATATGATAGAGGGCATATAGTAGAGATTATAATATACTTTGTAATGAAAAAACAACCAAGTGATTTGGTCAGGAATTGGTAGAGATATGACTGAAACACTACTTTAATTTATATAGAACAATAGTAAGGAATATTTATGTATGGTCAATTATCACAGCTATTGACATGAAATAAAGTGCAAAAGGGGAGGGCCAGGAGTAAGCATTATTGTAGATACTTATATCATGGGGCTGTACTACTCACTTTCTTTCAAACTACTAAAAACATGCATTTGACGGCCAATTTTGTATTGCTTATAACTTCTTAAGTAAGCAAGTTATTGAAGTATAACAAGCAGTTCTAGGACCCTATTAAGTAGCTCTACAACTTTGATTTCGAAAAGGCCTTGGAATGGGCGCTTATTGATTACATAAGCGCCCAAAATTCGTTATAACTTCTTTACAACCTCACTGTAGTCTCATTAACAACTCTCTGGTGCTATATAATGAGCCCTGCTAACAAGGGAGACAAGGGAGATCCACTTCTGAACAGGGAATCAGCCCTAATTGTATAAGCACAGCCACTGTGACATAGCCTCCTAACATGGCCCCTGCTGCACCCTTTCTAATGCACCCAAGATCATCACATTTTCCGTGAACATCCCCTTACAAATGTCCCAGTAGTGGTCTATCTTTGTCTTCCCACCACCATGTGCTGTGAACTGATTACCTCCCGGTGGTGGAAAGATTGCATTCTTGATGTCTTTGACATCAGTGATGGTTGCTAGAAGCTTCCAAGTCATGAAATGGTTATCTTGCTCCTAGCTTATAATGTTTGGAAGGAATGGTAATACAGTGATCTACCGCTCATTGAGATGCCGAAATTTTATTTGACGTATTTTTCACGCACTATACATGCCTGCACCCTGAGACTTTGTACACTCACTTGAGGCACATGTTACTATATAAATCACAAATTATATGATATAAAGTCCTTTATGAAGTCCTCAATGACCCAAACATTGGTGAATCAGAATTAGTGCACAAATTGACTCTTTGATACACCTAGCAGCTATCTTATCTCTCTGAATGCTCTTTAGAAGGAAACCTATACTGGACACACGAGAAAGTATTTTTATAGACACCAATGGTAGAGCAATATGGTGCCCTATGCTCTGTAGCCTGATTTGCAAGAAAAAGGAAGTATATTCTCACTGGCAGTCAGAGGGTATGTTTAGCGGTGCTTACCAGTGCTTAGTGCCTTCCACCTCTGATACAGGGGTGTTTGCCTCATTGGTCAGTGAAATCAACAGTTTTATTCACAAAACAAGTTATGTATAATGGTATATGTGCATATCAAAAAGGTGATGTACTTCCTGACTGAGCAGACTCTGTGCTAGAAACACAATAAAAGAAAAATATATTCATGAGGTGTCACATCTGCATGCTCGGGCTGGATTTCTCAATGTTTTCAGGACAAAAGTCAAATTTACTACACTACACATAAACACACTTAGTTATACATTCAAAATGAAGAAAAACAGTGAAGAACTCGAGGTACAGTGCCCCGGTGTATCATTGACTATGGGTGTATCATAGACTGGTAGATCACTGTAAGCATCTAGCCCTCACTTGAATGTGTGCTTGAGTACACTCACTCTACTATAACACCCTTTTTATCCTTGTCTTCATCATCCCCCTTGGCTGTGTCGGCCACCTTTCCAGTGACCTTCTTTTTCCTTGTTCCTTTCAGCTTCTCATCAGATAGACCTTTAGGCTTTACCACTTTAGGGGTAGCATTTGTTAAGTATGTCGCAGCCTTCCTTGGAGGCATGATAAAGTATAAATAGTGCAGAGGCTGGATAGTGTGTATTTAAGATAGCGAGCTGCGTTAAGGCTGAACATGGGTGTATCCATGGGTAATCCGTACCCGTACCCACGGATTTTGCATCAACAGAACCTATATCCATATCTATATGGATATGGGTGTTATATTAACCATATCCACAGGTTATCTACCCGTGGGTATAGGTTAACCTGTGGGTATATCCATACTACGTGGGAAAGTCGTGTACCTACGCGTGTTACGCTGCCCTCCGCTCATGCTCACATCCCTCTCTGCCCCCTCCACCCCCTCCGCTCTCTCTGGCTTGTCTCTGCTCACTGCTCCACCTGCTGCCCCCACTCAATGCCCTCAATGTAACCTGTCGACACCGGAGCCTCTTCACAGCAGGAAGGGCCACGACACCTTGGAGGTAAGCCCCCGCCCAAATGCTCCCTGCTTCCCACTCTCTCCCCCACCCCCACCCCTGCCACACACCCTGTCGCTGCCCTGTAGTCCAAAACTGCATGTGGTGACGGGCCAGGGTGCCACCTCTGCTGCCCGCTGCCCGCTGCCTGCCACTTGCCGCTCACTGCCCACCACCTGCCACACACAGCCTGCCACCCGCACTCCCCATCCCCCGCTCTCCACCCACAGCCCAACGGTGGCCTTGCCCCTCACGCCAACACCCCTCCTGGCTAGGGCACCCCCCACCTCCGCTCGGAAGCGTAAAAGCCCAACAAGGGACCCCTAGCAACGCCACCTGCTTGCCCACCACCCACCCCACTCACCATCCCATCCCCTCGATCTGCCCCCTCGCCCCCCCAACAGCCATCCCACCGCCCCTT
>FTLJ01000373.1:0-65190 GCA_900155495.1 Porogramme epimiltina
GTAATGCCCTAAATACATAGAAGGAAATGCGGTGTTTGCTGATGTACTGTGCGGCTCGCAGCTCACTGAGCCTCCGTCGTCGCTCGCCATGTCCGTCTCCACAACAGAGTGCTTATCCTCTGCCAACGATCTTCTCGCTGCACACAAGTCGCTTATCTCTCGCATACGTCAGACACAGCAAGTGTACCGGCGGCAGCTCAAAACCCTCCCCTCTCCCCCACACGCATTGCTCAAGCTCCCACTCATTCCTTCCCCTCCTCGCTCACCATCGCCCTCACCACCCTCGTCTCCGCTCATCTACTCACCACCAAAACCTCACCGACCCGATCTTCCTCCTGCGAAACGTGCCAGGGTAGCACGATATAGCAACTATGTTCCAGAAGAAGAAACGATCCGAAACGACTATTCCCAACGATATGTGGATGGTGGAGAATGGCCTCAGAATTGGGTCCTAGGCGCGGATCCTGACCACAGGTTTGAAGAGTGAGTTTCACTTTCTGACTTTCTGTATGCTAGTTATTCTAGAAGAATCGAATGCTCTTCCTCACATGGTGCTCTCGTTTCGCGCGGACGCAACCGTATCCTCCGGCTCGTGCCCATAAATGCTCATGCATATGGCTATGTGATGTCATTGTACTGGCCTCAGTGTTTTGATATACCTTCGAAGAGCATATCACAACCACTGTCCTACAGGGAGCGGGCCGGTCGTGATTGTCGGTCCACTTAGTACTGTCTTACCACCCTAGAATGAGAGTGATACCAGTCTCTCAGTTCATTTCTTAACCTCTCAGACGTCTCCATAACACATTGACTGACTGTGATGCTGTCCCCTAGGTATCCTAAACAACAGCGGCTTCTGTCGCTGAAGAAAGCCGCAGTAACAGCCCATGCAATACCCCCAACATTCCTCCCTTTCTCCGAGCTGTCCACCCTGCAAGGCTCAAAATTCGACGTCGTCCTCATCGACCCCCCGTTCTCATCGTCGTTCACGTGGGACAACCTCCAAGAGCTACCCATCCCAGCCCTTGCCGCCGATCCGTCATTCGTCCTTCTATGGGTGGGAAGTGGGTCGGGCGAAGGTCTAGAGCGGGGCCGTGAGGTAATGGCGAAGTGGGGGTTCCGACGATGCGAGGACATTGTCTGGGTGAAGACGAACAAGTCGTCTAATCAAGGGCCCGGGGTACGTTGTCGCTTTCAAGGGAGCCACACGTTGTCTCACGTCATGTGCAGACTGACCCGCCCACCACCTCGCTGTTCACTCGCACAAAACAGCACTGCCTTATGGGTATCAGGGGTACAGTGCGCCGCTCAACGGACCACTGGTTCGTCCACTGCAACGTCGGTGCGTCCCCTCTCCCAGCACCCCCTAGCGCGACCTCAACTAACGCCCTCGGCCGCGCGCGCAGACACCGACGTGCTCATCTGGGAGGGCGACGCGTCCGACCCGACGCTCAAGCCGCCCGAGATGTACACGCTCATCGAAAACTTCTGCCTCGGCCTGCGCCGGCTCGAGGTCTTCGGGCGCGCGCGCACCGCGCGCCGCGGGTGGGTCACCGCGCTCGCCGAGGGCGAGGAGGAGCGCATCGAGGAGGGCATGGCGCTCGGCGACGACGACGACCCGCAGGACGGCGCGATGCGCTGGGACCGCGAGCGCTGGGAGGCGCGCGTCAAGGAGCTCGTCGAGGGCCCCCGCCTCGTCGTGCCCCCCACCGCAGGTGCGTCCGTCGCCCTTTGCTCGCTCGCGCGTCGCAGCGGTAGATGAACCTAAATTGACTGTTGCTCTCAGAAATCGACGCGCTCCGCCCGAAGTCGCCCGTCCGCGGCGGGTCCTCAAACCAGAACGCGGGCATGAACCCGCCGATGGGCGGTGGCGGCTCCCCGATGCAGATGGCGATGGGCATCGGCGGGCCCGGCGGCGGAGGCGGTGGGGGCGGCGGGCCGGGTGGTCGCGGCGGGGGCGGAGGCGGGTTCGGCAACCAGGGCCGCAACATGATGGGCCCACCGATGGTGCCGATGAACAGCATGGACATGCACGGCGGCGGGATGGGCATGATGGGCTGGACGCCCGATATGGGCATGGGCGGTTTGGGCATCAATGTCGGAGGGATGGGCATGGGTGCGATGGGCGGTGGGATGAGCGGGATGGGCGGGATGGGGAACATGGGGAACATGGGGAACATGGGGAACATGGGTGCGATGGGCGGCATGAACGCGATCGGCATGAACATGGGCATGGGCGGCGGCCAGCAAGGGATGGGGTTCGGCGGTGGAGGCGGCGGAAGCAGCGGGAGGTTCGGGGGTGGAGTGTTCGAAGGGAGTATGGGGATGGGCGCGACGGCCATGGGTGGTGGTGGCGGTGGTGGCGGCATGGGTTGGATGGGGAACGGTGATGGCCAGTTCATGGACGGGAGCGGGGGTGCCATGTGGGAAGGCAATATGGGCGAGGGCATGATGGGCTCAATGTCCGGCATGGGCAACATGAGCAATATGGGAGGGATGGGCGCCATGCGGATGGGCATGAGCCCGAACATGGGTTCCAATTTGATGCATGGGATGGGGATGGGACAATGGAACGGGGAGTCAGGATTCGACGGAGGAGGCTTTGCGGGATGAGGTGTCCGAGTGTAGACCCAAGGTATGTACGTCCATACTATCGTCTTCGCATGTCTAACGTGTTAACGATGGCCTGCAGGCTTTCCCTCCCCGTATTTGTGTACAGTATCTACCAGCGGACTCGTTGTATAATTGCTTGATTTGGACTCTTCTCAACTAATCATCCCGCACTCTGAAGCGCATCGTGTTTGACACAGCATTACAAGTGACAAGTGTTCTATCGCCCAAAGTCCTCAGGAGGTTGGACCCGTCATCAACGTATGGCCTACGTGTTTGGCTTCATGGAATACGAGATAATCAAATTCAAATATTGGTGTCTCCCAAGATAATAATACAATGCTAGAGATACAGGGCGAACTTCGAAGAAAGGAGGTGAGATACGAATCACTAGATGGTAATCTTCTGGGGAACTTGGTCAGGCGTCGTCCGCGGGAACGTCACCGTCAGAACGCCGTCGATTATCAACGTTTTGATCTCCTCGAGCTGCAATTCGAATGTTAAGCTTCGCGTTTCGACGTTCACCGTAAAGAGTAGAACTCATCTTGACACCCCAGTGCGGCGGGAGAGGGAGCAATCGCGAGAACTTGCCGAACCGACGCTCTCGTAGTACAGAGTACCCCTTCTCGTCCCGCTCGTTCGAGACAGTCGACTCACTATAGACATTCAGGACGTTGTCATTGGCGAGGCCGGGGAGCTCGAACGAGGCCGTGACGAGATTCTTCAACTTCTCCCGGGCGTCCTCGTGCAGGTCCATCCCTTGGCCCTTGGGCAACGTCAATGACCAGTCCCACTGTAGTTATACAGTGCCGCGTAGACTCATCTTTGGGCGCATGGGACGGTAATCGGTGTTCTCGCTGGACAAGGAACCTGAGCGACCGTGGACGACCGGGGGTTGCCGAGGCACGGGCGCTGAAGGTCTCATCAAAGAGGCGGTCGACTCAGTCGGCGAGTGCGTAGAAGAGCTAAGAGAATATGATAAATGTTGCAAGTTGGAAGTAGTGATAGAGATGGTCTGATCGGGGAAAGATGCATATGAGTGCCAGTGCGTTCCATTGTTGATGTCACTTACTTAGCGTCAGATGCTCTGTAGAGACAGTGGGGTCATTAGTTTTTTACAGGCTCTTCCTAGACCCTACACCACTTGCTCGTTTCTCGACCAACGAGAGCACGAGAAGGCCGTCTCGATGAGCAACCAGAACAAGGCACTGGCATGTGATACAGTGAATAGATCTAGACTTCTGACTACTCGAGCGCCGGAGGCTACACTAGTATTCAAGAAGAAATAAGAGAACGACCACATGGATGCATGAGCACGCTGGTAGCAAAGAGACAGCCTAAGACCTGTCGGTAGAATACATAAACGAACAAGTGGACAGGAAGTGAGGTGCGTGAGGTGCATGTACCGTGAATTGTTGGAGTCATGACGAAGGAAAAGAGTATTGACGATATATCCTACATAACGGTCACTCTTGACATGACCAACCGAGAGCGTAGTGCCACTGGCATCGAAGATTTTGAAGCTCTTTCTCTCAGTCTACGTGCATCATAACTCAACAGGAGGACATGTTGGACCAATTCACAGACAATAGGCGATCGGCTCCCCTGCGATCCCTCAAACTCCGCGGCCTCTTCTTCTCCAAAATTTTGTATGTTGACAAGAGGAGCATGAACTGCAATGCCTCTGGGCGCATCTACGCCACCTTGCATGACTCGTAAGAGGATCACTGCGTTGAACGTAGCGTGTGGTGGAATGTTGAAAATTTCATATAGTAGTGCCCCGCGGGAAGGCTCGCTGACGATGATAGACCCAATGTTGGAGACGTGTATCTCTCCATCCGAGCGCCGGTGTACTAGGTCTGGAAGGTAGAGTATTGGTACGGGCTGAATCGTGGTGAGGCCCTCGCGCGAACAAATAGCATCCCCAGAAAAAACGCCCTCCGGTATACCCCTGATAGGCCCTGATATCCCCTTCACGTCGTACCAAAAGGAAGTCAGCGAAGAGGGGGCCCATCTGAAGGAGACTGGTTGCTTCATTCGCGGGAATGCTCCCCACAGGATATCCGCAGGAATCGTCTTGAGTTCCAAAAGTAGGGCCTGGATGCGAGATTCTAAATCTGTTTTGCCGTCGACATCCAGCTTCTTCGCATCCACGCCGAGTAAACTAGCAATAGCTAAGGGTTGATCACTAGGTTTGCTAGTCGTGCGGCCGGCGAGGAGGTTGATGATGCTTCGGAAATTGTACGTCTCTTGCCGACCTTTGAGGAGTTTGGTCACGGCAAGGCCAGTCATCACATCATCCTTGAACGTAGGGAAGCAAAATGGAGGGTATTGAACGCCCCCTTCCCAGCCCTCATCATGCTCCAGGGCGTGTAGAAGGTCGTAGGCGGATACAACTCCTATCGAGAACTCGAAATGAAGCTCTCGTGCAAGCAACGCCTCCTGAAGGGTCCACACTCGTTGCATCCAGGGCGACGTTGCAATCCTAAATATGTTCTCGTCCGGTGAACGGTTTCTGGAGCATAACGTCCGGATACTCTCATCAAAGACAAGGACGTGTGCAGCCCGCCGGTATGTTTCACCCATCTTGCGAATGGCGTCTTTGCGTGTCCCAATAGCTTTTGGGATACAAAGACTGTCGATCCAAAAAGCGGGTATGCAATCATCTGGAAGGAGCTTGCGGGCATGTGTGTGAATGCGCTCGATCTGGCAGGTTGGCAGTCCCTTTTCTGTGTTGCTGCCTAAGCCGTCCGCCCAGACATGAGATATTGCGACGTACAGCCTCCTCTCATCGTGAGTGATAAGGCTGGTGCCGTCGTAGGACATGACCGGGTAATGCCCTCCGGAGAGCAGAGCGGCGACGGCGTCGATGGAGGGTATTATGAAAGGACACAAGCACCCTGGTCTTGTGTGGCGAGTTCGGTATGTGCCTTCGTCAACGTTGTGGACAATGCAGCCGCCATTCTCAGTGCAGTTGAGGTGTTCATCAGGCGAGCGTCGGATAAAGGGTTTCTTAGAACTCATGCGAACCCATAGCAAGGGATCAAGGGTGTTGAGGCTGTGAAGAACAAATCGACACCAGCCGTCTTTGATCATCCTTTCCTGGTGGATACCACACGCGGAGTTACCAGGGGGGCTTGAATTCATATAATTTCCGGACTCGCCAGCATCACCGAGCTGTAAGATGTCCGAATAAGGCCTCTGTACTGCGAAAAAGAGTTGAAAGAGGAAAATAGAGATACTGCAAATGATGTTATCGACCTCGGCTGAGGGTATTCTCCATAAGCCTCCAAGGATCCCTGCTGAGATTGGAATGCTCTCGGCCTCTTTGAGCGATTGGGAGGCCAAAACGATTGTGTCGAACGAAAATTTGATCTTCAACCTCCCCAAGGCCGTCTGGCAGTCCTGCATAAGCCCAAAGACACAACAACATGCCAAAATGTTGAGGTTTGTAGAGGCTCCGAATACAACCTGTCCGTCTGGTCTCGTTTCAAGAAGCAGTGAAGAAGGAATTATTAGGCCTGTGAGGGCCTCAAGGACACCGAACGTCATCGCCGCCTGCCATAACGCTGCATTGTCAAACGCCGTGAAGGAAGGTGACCAACGTGCTGCAACGTAAGACGTGAGCGTTGAGGACCTTGGGTATCCGTCATGGACCGCCCCTAGCCACCGCATATCAGGTATTGGGATTAACGGTGCTGTTTTGATATCTGCCGGCTCGCCGGGCCCCTCGTATAGTATGCAACCTTGCTCTTGGACGGGAATAAATTCTAAGGTATTCATTGTTCTAAGATGACAGCAGTTTGTCAGGAGAATTGAAGGCAACTTACCCATCTGGGAGCCTTCCTGTCGCTCCCGTCGTGACATTTCTGACCAGGGCATGAGCGATGCCGGCGAACCTTCTAAATGAACACTCTTTGAGCGCCCCCACTCGAAGCGCAACGCGTTGATGAAGTGCAAAACATCAGCTAAAGCATTGGGAGAGGGAAGCCCGTTCGCTACGTGAATCCCGACATGAGCAGCCAGCGCAATAAGCTCTAAGTTGCGAGGAATGGCGTTGAAGTCTTCTCCATCGCAGAGGAGGAGAAGGGCATCCACCAAAGGGTCGGACTCCACGGGAGGACTATGCTGTTGCATTCGATGGAAGTATTCGTGGAATAGGAGTGTGAACAGTGTTATATAGCTGGGTTTGTGAGAGCCGGTTGCTGTGAGGAACTGGAAAGGTTTGGCGGATACTAGGAAATCCCGTGCAGCCTGTTGGACGATCTCTAGATGGGAGGGGAATACTGAAGGGACAAAGTTGAAGTCTCCGCCATCAATGTATAGCTCGCGATAGGCTGCATAGAGGAGCATGGAAAGTACAACGGGTTCTGTTTTCGAAGCAGGGAGCTACGGAAGACAACAAATGTGTGAAACACTAGTAAAGTGATGCGTCTGCACTGTTCAACTCACTTCATTGGTGATAGCTGACATGACGGCCTGTGAGGGCGTGGGGGTGGTGAGCGAGGATGAGACTGGGATTTTCTCCCGGCCTGGCTTCATATTTATATCCTAGACCGTCCACAGCCGCGGCACAGCAACGCACGGTCAAACAGTGCTGGCTCCAGTAGCAAATCTTCGCGCCCAAAGATGGTTGTAAACACCGAGCAACGAGGCGCGCTCGGCCTGTGCACGTTCATATCTTCGAGAGTCGTGGTGGACACTGGATTATATTGAACTTCTCCCTGCTCGCCACCATGAGGTATAAGGTTAGAGGGGCCCGCCCCTGTATAACAGGGTTGGAATTCAATTCAAGCGCCAAAGGGCCACAGCCTAGCACTCAATGATTTTCTTTTTTCTGCTCCGGCCTTGTAGGAATTGAGTGGGTACGACGAACCAACCACAGGGGTGGTTCGGACCGAATAAAATCGAGATTCGAAACCATCCCCCGTTAGCATGTGCGCCGAGCAGCTGTATCCAAATAACGTACACCATATCATCGTCAGTCATTGTCACCGCTGGCATTGAGAAAGCAGGGAGGGACACACCCTAAAAGAAGCCATGAACTTAAATCACGCACACACAGCCATACTACCACAGTACCACTGATAAGAGGTCAGCGGACACCATAACGACTGGCGGCAGATCGCTTATAGTGTACAGCTATACCAGCGCTCCGCTCTAGTTGCTCCCGCCGATGCCAGAAAACTTCCGCGGACGATGTCGCGAGCGTGGCTAGAGTCTAGACAACAGGGTCCAGGTTTTCTGGACCACACTGCTCCGCCCTCAGAAGCTGCTGGTCAGAGTGTTGAGTAATAATAAATATAGGGGTACGTGCGGGCAGCAGAAGGGGTGATCACTGATGGGACATACCTAGGCCGAGTTGAACGAGGCATGTGCCTGAGCCTCTTGTTTGATCGGACTAGCCCGCGAGCGCCTATGAGCGGATACACATAGGCACGCGAGGTTTAATAATATCCATAGAGCAGTTGGAATTACAGCAAGGATGCGGAGAGCTGTGGGGTAGTGCACCGGGATGGTGGACGTTGGGGAAGATATGCATCATCGGGCTTTGAACTCGAACTGGCCGCGGGCGCTCTAAGTGGAAACATCCCAAAGTTCAAACGTCCTCCCTCCCCCATCATGACACCGAAGCACTTCTTCACCCGCAGTTTCCACATCGCACTCGAGATGTATCCAAACCTGGAGCTGTAGCGAGGCGTAGTCGGTGACCTTCAAGTGTTTGTCGCAGGGGTTTGGGATGTCACGGAGGAATGGCAGCCTGGAGCCATTACACAGGCAACGAGGAGCTCTGAGCCACTTGGAAGCTGCTTAAGTCAGGATAAGTCAGGTCGAGTCAACGGTTCGATAAGCCAGGTGTAAGTTAGCCCACACTCCGATTTCACTCAGCAGAAACACTGATATATCGTCATACGTGCGCAGGTGTCTGACCTAGGTGATCAGACGTGAGGCCCTGTACGACCGTGCACAACCATGGGGGCACGGACGATCGAACACCGCGGCGTGCTATCAGTCCTGAGTGCGCACCCGGTCAGATGTGCGCGCGCGTATGACTATACATGAAGCTTTGAAGGGTTCCCGCACCCAGTGAGCCTAAGTTGAGTCTACGCCCCATATACTTTTGACCGAGCTGGACACTGGTTTATCCCTCAAGATGAACTTGCACGAGGATGCAGGGAAATTTTTCGTCACAGCTACGTTTAGGCTCCCCGGCCTGGGCAAGGGGAACATCCTAGTAAGCGTCTCCAGGGAGTCGCCCGCCTAGAGTAAGTGGGACGAGGACGGGTACTCTGTGTAGGAGCGTCAGTTCGGTTCTCGCGGTCTCTCTCTTTCCTGCAGGGCGTCAAAGTGGGTTCTACTCGTTGCGCCAGTGAACGTCCGAACGCGAATGTTGACATGGCATTGTAGCCCGAAGATATCAAGGCGTCGATGACCGACGGCGTCTTGACGGTGACGTTCCCGCGTGTGACGCCTGGCCAGGTTTCCCATAAGATTACCATCCAGTGACTCGTAATGCCCATCCTCCCTCTTCACGATCCAAGTTGTATCAATAGCGTAGTATAGTGTTTCTCATATAAAAGCTTGACTTCAACATCTTACCGTCAAGTAGGAGACGTTTCAAGATTGAGGTATGTGAGCTCCGCGTTTAGAGCCGCCACGATGAGCTGCGCGTTCGTAGTCCGTCACATGTGCATATGCACAGTGCGCAGCTGAGGAGAGTTTTACGAGGCCGCGGCGCGCGCACTGTCCGCCGCAGGACCCGCAGTGGGCGCTACACCTTCCATATCAGGGCAACGCACGGCGGGCCGAGTGACGAGAGCGCAAGTGCCTGAGCGCGGCGGGAAACGTCCCAGCAAAAGTCCCTCTCATCGCTCCTGCCACCTCTCTCACCCCCCGCCTCACCCTCGCCTGCATCTGCGCTCTCCGCAACCTCCCGCGCCATGCCACAGCCATCCACAGAACAGTCGTTCCGCGACAACCTCTCCCAGTTCCGTTGGGCCCGCGGCAACAACGACGACTCACAACAAACCCAGGGCGCCGCGCCCGCCGGTGCGAACCCCTTCTCGCGATTCTACAACGCCGTCGGAGGGAGCTATATACCCCTACGCTCCAGCGAGCGCTCCAACGAAGAGGAGGCGTACTTTGCCCTGTCGAGATGGGAGCGGTGCGTGAACATGTCCTGTGGGACTCTTTGGTACGGGAAACGCTGACGTTTGGCTGTCGCACCTGGTTCTCCCCGTCTCCGCACAAACAACAAACCGTGGGACCTCCACTTTGAACTCTGCGCGGGTCGCTTGGTGCAACGCGCGCAGGTTATTGGGATTCGGGGCGTGTTTGATTGGGGCGGCGGTATGCTTCTTCGTCGCGTTCATAACCGTCCCCTTCATCGCCCTACGGCCAGCCAAGTTCGCCCTCGCATTCAGGTGAGGAGTCCGCGCACGTTCTAGGTTGCTTGTACTTAGCCATGGCTTCCGCTCGTCTACTGCAGCTTGGGGAGTCTACTCGTTATGTTCGGGTACGTCGCGTTCCCTCACCGCCACGGGCGGAGCTTCCACGCCGCGTCGTAGCGTGCTGACATACTTTCCGCGTGCAGGTTCTCCGTCCTCATCGGGCCCATAAACCACCTCAAGCACCTCGTATCGAGAGAGCGGCTCCCGTTTTCGATCGCCTACGTCGCAAGTCTAGCTCTCACTCTGTACTTCTCGCTAGGAGTGAGTGAGCGAGTTACGCGTAGACGTAGACTTGGAGCGCTGACATCGACACCCTTCGCATATAGGCGCACTCGTATTTTGGGTCCCTCATTGGCGCGATTGTACAGGTGCGTCTTCTCCGACCGCCTCGTCCACTGTCCCATTCTAACTGTAACCCGCCGCAAACGCAGGTCATCGCCCTCGTCTCCTACGTGCTCGCATACTTCCCCGGTGGTACCCAGACACTGCGATTCGGTGGACAGATGGCTCTTCGGGGCGCAGGAAGCCTGCTGCCCTTCTGATTACGGCGTTTGGGATGGGGCTTGGGGGCCGGGGATGGGCCCGGAGCCGGTGCGCGCGTCCCCCCACATATACGCACACATATATATGCGCTTTGTACATGTACTGCTGTCTGCTTTCGATACCATTCTTCTCAACGGGTTACGTTCTCTCTCTCCCTGGATTTTGCCTGCACGAACATAACTGCGCACTGCAAGCCGCTCGGGTACATCACATCCGTCGGTAGGATTTGCTGTTGTACATTCGTAGCGGTCATCATAAGCGAACACAAAAAGCAACAAAACACGCGCGAGTATGTATGTATCTACATCCAACGATGGTGGGGGGCCGAGTGCGCATGCGCCAGAGGCTTCCAGCCTCCGCCCACGCTGCGCCGCTCAAAACTCGAGCATCAGCCCGTTTTTGTGGTCCGCCGGCGGCCGTTTACGCTCAAAGCCGTAGTCCGCGATGGCCTCCGGGTCGAGCCCGGACACGTCCGC
This sequence comes from Porogramme epimiltina, assembly GCA_900155495.1. Taxonomy (NCBI): domain Eukaryota; kingdom Fungi; phylum Basidiomycota; class Agaricomycetes; order Polyporales; family Polyporaceae; genus Porogramme; species Porogramme epimiltina. The sequence goes on from FTLJ01000373.1 coordinate 11,081, forward strand.
GAGCCGCCGCGCCATAATCGTCCGGTAGCTCTCGTAGGAGCGCCAGTCCGCGCCCATCGTGTACTCGCTCTGTGGATCGGAGGGAGAGAGGGGGAGGGGCCGGGTCAGCACGCTGGATCGAAGAAGGGGCGGAGGGACTCACGATCTCGAGCATACGGAGCAGCGCGATCACGGCCACCATCCTGCGCTCGAGCTCGGAGCGGAACTGCTCGACGCTTGGCGCGGAGGCGAGGCGGAGCGCGTGCGCGAGGGGTCCCTTGAGCTCTGGGTTGTTCACGTGCCGGCCTTCGGCGTAGAACGCGACGTGGCGCCAGACGAGCAGGGTGAGCATCTCCATCGAATCTGGGGACGACAGGCGGGCAGGTTCAGCTGCTGGCATGGGGTGGACTAGGTGGGGAGTGAGCACGTACCGATGAGCGTTTGCGCTCGTTCCTTCATCCGTGTGCGCCACACCGCTAGTTCGCGGGCGACGAGGTTTTGGCGCTGGCGCAGGTCGAAGTTGTTGAGCAGTGACGGGTCTGAAACGATTACGATCTGGGATGCAATTTAGGGATTTCTTTAATTCGAATGGAGGGCCATGGCGGTATTCTTACCTCCTTGATGTTGTCCACCCGAATCGAGTCTGGCGACGCAAGTTCCGCAGACAAGTCGACAATCTTGAGGAAGACGTTTGACAAGTTCTCACAAGTGTCGCTGAGACACTCGACGGCTTCGCCAATAGTGGGGAGGGTGGCTGGGTGCACATATATAAATGTCAAAAAGGTTGTGCACAATATGTGAGATGATAACACACCTAGTTGTCGGGCAGGTCGCTCGTCTCCTCTCATCACCGTCAATGATGGTGAAAGTACCAGGGCAAAGTCGGTCTCGGTGCAGTCACTTGCCGTGCACAAGTATGTGACAAGCGCATGTTTGAGCAGAAGCTCTTTTTTAGTCAGCGCTAGGCGGAACTTCGACTCTCGACCGCTCTCTGCAAGATATCGTTAGGCCCATTGGGAGATCGTTCGTGAGCACCACGCACCGAGGGAATGGCCCAGAGCATCAGCGAGTTCGAGGTCTGTTTGTGGCTCCACGTGCTGGGTCATGTCGTTGTCGCAGAGACACCATGACGCGAGAGTCATGATTGCGCTGTGCAACATGCCGAATCCAGAATTTGATACCTATAAGGCAGGTTAGAGTGTACGATATCTGCCGAGGACAAGCTACTTACTAGCTCTGTTCTGGGCACCAAGTGAACAATGCTCCCACACAACGAGATGAGGAGACGCATCTCTTCGATTACTGTAACCGAAAGATCCTCGACGTCGTTCTTCAGCAAAATGATTGCTGTGTCACGGTGCATCGACAGGAACTGCAGTGCCTGAGCAAAAAGTGAGCAATCAAGTTTCAAGCACGAAAAAATTCCGACTTACCTGGTTAGCGGCTGTTGTATGCTTTTGGCCAAGCGTGACAAGCATGCCAGTCACAAGTTGGAGCGCAGGCAAGAACAGCTGGTGATACCGCTGAACTGCGGGAGGGAGGAAGGTATTGCGATCTGAAATAAGGATGAGCTGAGTTCTCTGAGGGACGTGTTAGAAGGGAATGCATACCATGGAAGTCCTGATCCACTTCCGGTCTTGAGTCGAGGTAGTCACAGTCGGCTAATATAGGAAGAAGACGGGCTTCGAGCAGACGCTCCGCGCCTTGTCGTGTTTGCGACATCCTAATTAGGAGCGACATCTTGGACTCATAGACGTATAGAGGGTTGAGATCTTCTATTAGAGGCACAAGTGTCAGTACAGTGTGGTGGTAGCCAATGGGCGTACTGACCGGGGTTCGGCTTCAATGTTGACTGAAGCAAGAGATCGGACTCTTTCAGCCCGCGTACGAATCCACCAAGGAATCCTTGACGTGCAAGCGCAGTGAGAGAAGCGGGGTGCTTGTCCCATTGCGACAGCCGGACCAAGGAGTCCAGAAGCATGAACGCGACTGTCTTCCACACTTCCGTTCCGTCGATGGCATCGCGCGAGACGATGGCGACAAGGCGTTCCATGGCTGGCTTCATGATCGACAAGCTCGTGGTGACAAGCGATGTGCTTCCTGACTGCCGTCCAAGTTGCGTCGACGAAGAAGGGAGCACGCTGTCGCTCAACGGCATCATCTCGCCTCGGGAGGCGTACAATGATGCGTTTGAGACATGGCCACCGTTCTCTTCGATGTGCTCCTCTGCCACTTCTGCGTGGAGGACTAGGTGGAGATAGTTCACGAGCGCCGCGTAGAGGTTTCCCCGTACGAGCTCGATCCGGCTGTGGTCCATGATGCACTCGAGTATGCTACGTAGAAGGACAGACAACCGTTCCGCGGGGAGAGCGCCTGCCTCAACATCGCCTGCCGCGGTCTGGACGAGATTCTGGTGGCGGCGGTCTTCCCGTAATTTGGTGATCGTGGACAAGATCGTCTCAGACAGGAGGACAGCAGTCGACTCGTGGAGGCCGGGTAAACGGAGGGAGTTGGGGAGAACGTGGAGGAGGTCCAAGAGCATATTCTCGCGACGGTCAAAGGGAAGACGGTCGAAGCATTTAGTGAGAGCCATGTCGAGGAGCCTGCGCCAGGACTCGTAGCCAGTTGCGGTAGCGTATCTGATCTTCCGTCGATGGTTCTCGATCGCGCAACTCTCGAGGATGTAGTTCCCTTCTGCCTCTAGTGCGTCCGTGTGAGCTTTGGTAGTAATGCGACCTTGCTGATGGAGCGCCCTCTTCGCCAGAGTCAGGAGGGAGAGGAGAGCTGTGCGATCAACTACTTCACACCCAGACTCGTCCACCCGAAGGCATGACTGCAGGTTGAGTTGCCCGAGGAAAGTAAGCTCTTGCTGCTGTATGGTCAAGCTATCTGACCAGTCGAAAGCTAGCGACTGTACGAGCTCGATCATCCGCAGATGTGACTGGCCAACCTCGTGGAAGGGCTTGAACACGGCTACCTCCCAGCTCTCGCCGGCGTCTTCGAGGTAATCCTCTTCGTTTCCGAACATGAGCTCCAGCAGCTCCGATACGCTCTTGTGATGGGCGCGGGTTGTGAGCACATGCAAGTCTAGTGCGACGAGGTCGAGGATCCATGACCGCAACTTGAGGAACGACGCCATCGTCGCCACAGTCGTAGATAATCGCACGCCGTCGCTGTATAGAACTTCGATGAAAGGCTGCTGGTCTGTTGGTGGGACCTTGAAGGGGATCGCCGCGAGGTGTCGCGCAAAGAAATCCTCCCGAGTGCGGAGATACCGCATGGTGGACTCCGATGTCCGGGAATGCTGGCAGAGTTGATAGATGACGTGGTAGCACCGTTCTGCGAACGCCGGGAGGGTGAGGAAAAGTGGCTGCCCTAGAGCTGGATCCCTCTTCTCTTTGCCCTTCGCACCGGGGACACCGAAGTTGAGGAGGTCGAGAATAGAGTGGACACAAGAGCGCCGGGCTCCAAGAGCGTGCGGGTCCTGTATCTGGGTGTCCGCGGAGGCCCCGCCGAAAAGGAGGAAGTGTGCGATGTTGGGGAATGGGCGAGCAGGACTCGTGTTCTGCATAAGCAGGTCCAAGATTGCCAACCTGATGGCCTGAGTGAGCGAGTCAGAAGGACCGTCAGGATCCGCGGCGCCTGCACCGGTCTCCTGCTCCGCAACCGTTTCTGCGGTTTCGACATCCTCCGCGACGTGGCTATCTAATGCTTGAAGATAGCCTTCCAGGATGCGAATCGACTCGCTACTCCGGTCGATGAGGAGGGACAGTTGAGGTAGTGAGGGCGAGGTCGCGAGGATCGACAGTATCTTGACGGAGAGGAGCATAAGTTCGGGGTAAGAAGGGTAGCAGATGTAGGCCGCGAGTGCAGGGACGTAGTCGGGGGTGAAGGAAAGCGCCTGGTCGAACCTGACAAAGTAGGAGACAGGAGGTACCTCGCCAGTGAGGGCAGGCTCGTTGAGCTCCGACAGGAGAGGGAGGAAGACGTCAAGGAAGATATCTTGGACCTCGAGTACGCGATGGATGATCCTGAGGACGCGAATTATGGTGGTACGGTAGAAAGGCTCCTCTTGCGCCAACCCCTTGTCGAACCCGTCCAGGCCTTCCACCAAGTAGGTCAAGATGGACGCTTGGAGGGGTGAGGACGTGAGCATTCTCCGCATCATCTCGAATCCAGGATGAATGGCGAGCTGGACAACGTATTCCTTGGTAGGTTGGAGGTCCTCGACGCCCGTCACAAGAGATTCCAGGTCGAAGCTTGCGAGGGACCTCTCGATGAAGCAGAGGCAGAGATCGTTCATGCGCCACCGATCCGACGGGCGGAGGTACTCCCTGGACGGTATCCGAGCGAATACATTGTCCACCACAAACGCGACGAAGGGGCCGACCCCAGGCGTCCTGTACGGCGCGCCCAGGGCGTCGGGGATCGTGTTGATGGATGGCGGATCCGAGACGCGTTCTCGCAGTGGTATACGCTTCGGCGTGTGAATGAGGGTGGCGAGTAGGTTCAAGAAGGGGATGGTGCAGGGGTAGAGCTTGAACACGGCTTCGACTTCGTCCAATTCCACCTCGACGCCCCTGCCCACCGGGAGAGCGGATCCGGCGCCGTGAGAAGTGCGCATGTTGATCACCTCCATTCTCTCCATGAGAACCCAGACGTTGCGGCAGATTTCGACACCCATGTGAGTTGCACCCGGAGCGCAGAACGCGGCAAGCGCGTCAAACACGGCGCCCTTGAGTTCCAAAGGAAGGCCGAGGGGGATGAGGGATACCATGGTGGGGATTGCCCGGTACCGATTGTGCGAGCTCAGGTTGGCGCGGGCGGGGATACAATGCGTGACCACAACAGAAAGAAGGCGAAGGAAGGACTGGGCTAAGAGTACGTCTTGTTGCGACAGCTGGAGCTGCTGGGCTGGTCGTGGTTGTGGTTGCTGACTCTGCCATGCCTGGTTGTTGCCAAATCCGTGGGGACCCGCCATAGTTTGGTTCGAGGGAGGATGCGACCGAGGTTGAGAGCCTGCGATTGCCCATGACTCGAGTAGCCCGAAGATAGATGTCCAAGAAACGGATGTGCCAGTATTGTAGTGGCCGGTTGACGTGGAGGCGACTGGAGCACCTGGAGTATCACCAGCTCCGCGCGCGAGGTAATTGTACGTGAGCTCGCTGCATTGTTGGCCCTGTGCGAGACCAGCAAGCATATCGTAGAGCGCCATGGACATATCTACGTCGCGCGCCTGCGTAGACCAGACAGCCCATTGGAGGAACGCTGCAAGTTTCCCGGAACTCAACTCGACGTACTCCCGGTAGGACGCGCGGTCGCCTGACACAATGCCACCTGCTCCCCAGAAGTGTATGCCCTTTTCTGGAGGCAACATCGTGTATAGCATCCCAATGAACGAGAAAAGCATCGCCAAGTCGTTCCGTGGAGGGGCATTTGGCTTCTCCGACTCCGCGCGGGATGCACCTTGGGGAGCTGTGGATCGGTACATCCGCGACCTGTCTGCGCGCGCACCGGCGAGCAGGTCCTCTTGTCGCTGTTTGATCTTTCGGAGCTCCGAGGACGCTTGGGTGATGAGGGAGCGTATAAGCTCCTCGTATGCACCGAGAATGAGAGGCTTGAAGTCGTCTTGGGGGAGCTCTACCTGGAGGTCCTGTTCTGACAACGTCAAAACGGAAGAGAGATAGGACGTGGTGATGGGTGTTGCCTCTCTTCTTTGGAAGAGAATGAGCATGCGGGCAAGATATGTGAAACAGTCTCCCTGGACCGCGTTCCATATTTGCGTCTCCAGCTGGTCCGACTTGAAGCCGTCGGTGTTTTCAAGTGAGGGATCCGCGCGCCGTGTCGCAGTGAGGAAAAGGGTCCACTTGAGAAGGATAGTAGACTTGAGTCCGGGTTCCGTCCACTGCTTCGCCACATCCAGCAACCGCTTCATCCCTGCGACCAACGTCCCGTCACCGAAAAGCTTCTTCCGCGCCTCTCCACCTTGCGACTTGGGGTCCACCATGTCGAACGCGGTCATCACGGTCGGCAGGACGTAGAAGACCATAGAGTGCCGTGGATTTGCGCTTAGCCACTCGACAATCTTCGGAATCTCGCTTGACGAGAGATGACCCATACGCGCAAGGAGGAACAAGACGACCGCGAGAGCGCGTCGCTCGTGCTTGAGGGACTCACAGCGCGCACCAAGGATATCCGAGCCGAGTCCGGCAGTTGCTCCTACTACACACCTTTATAAACACCCAGAAAGTGTTCCCACTCAAATGGCACTCACCTTGGGTCGGAGGAACCGTCTCGCTCTTCGCGTTCTGCCGCGCCACCTGCGCCTTGTTCAGCGCGTTCCCCGTGTTGTGGATCACCTGGAAGACTTTCATCGCCAGAGAAAGCCCTCCTGGCTGGATGAGTTGCTGCCGCACGAACATGTCTATTCGCTGGTAGAGCGGCGACGCGTCCGCCGACTCTGCACGCTCCGCCGCCTGCAGGATGGTGCCCAGACACTCAGCCGTCTCCCTCCGTCGCTTGTGGTACTCCATGATCGCGGCTTCAATGCATTGTCCCTGCGTGAGGTTGGGGTTGTCGTGCACGACGTCCTGGAGAAGGCTGGCGACATAGCGTTCCGAGCAGTCGAGTTGTTGGGAAATGAACACGGCTTGCTTTGCGAAGTCCCCGTTCACCGCAACAGAGCGGCCATTGATGGTGATCTTCCCTGTTTCACAAAATAAGCTGGGACACACAACACACATCGCGAAGAGGTACGAACCTGACTCAAGCTCGCGTTGCTCTTCCTGTTTGCGAGGCCCGACGTCACAGAGGCTCACCAGGTGTTGGCGGTGGGCCATGAGCTCCTCGAAAAACTCCTGTTCGCCATTTGGGAGGCCTCGAGTGCTAAACGCGGATGTTAGGATGGCCCTCAGTCGCGAGACGGAGGCCATGGAGAGGGAAGGGGGTGGGATGAGGAAACAAGGGAGCCGGTGCGCGACGCTCCTCCGCCAGTCTGAGAGACGCGTGCTAAAGGTCACATGACCATGCACGACACGCTGCTCCGTGCATGCAATCGAACCCGCCCTGAGCCTCCTTCCTTCCCCCGCACCCCATCCATCTCTCCCGCTGCGCCGCGCGTCCTTGCCGACTTCTCTTACCTCGTTATGGATGCTGTAATCTACCGACAGTATAGCGGCGAGTCTGAATTACCTCATATAATGGCCCTCGTTCAGCATGAACTGAGTGAGCCGTACGTCATCTACACCTATCGGTACTTCCTGCAACAATGGTGCGCCCCCGTCCCCACCTCGCTCGCGTACCTCGCTCATATGATACCTCTTCCCCTTCTCTCATCTCGCTTGCGCAGGCCACATCTGGCCTTCCTTGTAAGCAGCCACCGCTGCCGGCGGGCAAACCATGCTGACCTCGACGCGTCTTGTTGCTCTCCAGGCTTATCCGAGTCAGTCGTCTGACCCGGTGGGTGTCATTGTCTGCAAACAGAGCATGCACAGAGATGTCACGAACAGGGGCTACATCGCTATGCTAAGCGTCCACAAGAACTGGCGCAAACGCGGGATAGGTGCGTTCGTCTCCCCCGTCCGTCCCTCGGATATCGCCCGCGTCTGACCGCCCGTCGTGCTCCGTGCCCACACACAGCCAGCACGCTCGTCCGCCGCACAATCGAGGTCATGAAGAAGCATGGAGCCGAAGAGGTACCGTGCCGTCACGCGCTCTCCCACCTCCGCCGTCCTCACCGTTCTCACCGCGCCCCCGTGACTGTGCAGGTCGTCCTCGAGACGGAGTACGACAACGCCGCCGCGCTCTCGCTGTACGAGTCCCTCGGATTCATCCGCGAGAAGCGCCTCTTCCGCTTCTACCTCAACGGCAAGGACGCCTTCCGCCTCGTCCTCGTCGTGCCCCCGCAGGACGACGACGAGGGGGGCAACGGCCGCGCCCACCAGAAGATCCTCCCTCTCCGCTATATCGCCCCCGCGCGCATGATCTCCGTCGCCGCGCTATCTTACGATAGCGACGACGACGTGTCCTCCCGCTGATATCGCCGCTCCGCCAACTCTGCCATATCCCCCGGTCGTCCCCTTCTGTCTATCACCCGTCCCTCGTCCGTCTCTCCAGGACTTTGGATCCCTCTGTTGTACAACGTATTTATCGCCCACACTCCGCTCTCCTGTATCATTGGTGTATCCCTAGTACTCCCTGGGCTCCCATTGGCCTCCTAATCGCATAATGTTAATCTTGCAGTATCTGCACGTGGCACTTTATCTGAGGCAACTCGCTTGCACGTTGCCAGTCCTCGTGCAAGCGCACATGCGCACGGATCGCCGACACCCTCTCGGACATGGCACACGCGGTGGAATGGATGCGTCATGAAGCCCTAGTCTATTGCGGTGGTATGCTAATGCCAAGGCAGTACAATAATTATTTTGCAGGGAAACTAATAAACAGAACCATCCCATCCAAATGGAGCGCGCGCATCGGCGCTGCTCACAGCTCGTCGTGCGAGCGCGCGTAGTCGTCATCGTCGTCGCCGCTCGGTGCGGAGTAGAGCTTGCTCGTGATCGGGTTCACGACGCTCTGCACGTCCGACAGCTTCTCCTCGAGCTCCTCCGCGGTCGCGGTCTGCCCGTTCTCGTCGATCCAGTCCGTGGTCTCCTTGACCGCGTCGAGGATCGCCTTCTTGTCCTCGTCCTCGAGCTTGCCGCCGAGACCATCCTGGTCCGCGAGCTGCGTCTTGAGGCCGTAGACGAACGACGAGAGGTGGTTGAGGGCCTCAATGCGCTTCCGCTGGGCCTCGTCCTCCGCCGCGAACTCCTCCGCCTCCTTAACCATGCGCTCGATCTCCTCGGGGGAGAGACGGCCCTTCTCGTTGGTGATCGTAATCGACTCCGACTTGCCACTACAGATGAAACGTTAGACGCAGATCATAGGATGATGTAGGAAGCGGTGACTTACGTTCCCTTGTCGATGGCGGAAATCTTCATGATACCGTTGGCATCAACCTCGAAGGTGACCTCAATCTGAGGAACGCCACGGGGAGCAGGGGGGATGCCGTTAAGCTCGAACTTGCCGAGGAGGTTGTTGTCCTTCGTCAACGAACGTTCACCCTCGTAGACCTGGATCAAGACGGTCTGCTGGTTGTCGGCAGCAGTCGAGAAGCTGAAAAGCGCGTCAATATCCTGAGCGGATAACAAAGTATAAAGCGACGTACATCTGGCTCTTGCGAGTGGGGATGACGGTGTTGCGAGGGATGATCTTGGTCATGACACCGCCGGTGGTCTCAATACCAAGGGTGAGGGCGTTGACATCGACAAGGACGACATCACCGAGGGACTCGTCACCGGCGAGGATACCACCCTGAACAGCAGCACCGTACGCGACGGCCTCGTCGGGGTTGATACCCTTCGAGGGCTCTTTGCCGAAGTACTCCTTGAGGAGCTGCTGGACCTTGGGGATACGAGTGGAACCACCGACAAGAACGACCTCGTCGATGTCCTCCTTCTTGAGGTTCGCGTCCTTGAGCACCTGCTCGACGGGCTTCATGGTCTTACGGAAAAGGTCCATGTTGAGCTCCTCGAACTTGGCCCGGGTGAGCGTCTCGGAGAAGTCGTTGCCGTTCTCGAAGGCCTCGATCTCAATGCGAGTCGACTGCTGGCTGGAGAGAGTACGCTTGGCCTTCTCGACCTCGCGCTTCAGCTTGCCGAGCGCACGGAGGTTGCTCGTGACGTCAGTGCCGGTCTTCTTCTTGTACTGCTTGACGAGGAAGTCAATGACGCGGTTGTCGAAGTCCTCACCACCAAGGTGAGTGTCACCAGCGGTAGCCAAGACCTCGAAAACGCCGTCGTCGATGGAGAGGAGGGAAACATCGAAGGTTCCACCACCAAGATCGTAGACAATGATCTGAGACTCGCCACCCTTCTTGTCAAGACCGTAGGCGATGGCAGCAGCAGTGGGCTCGTTGATGATACGGAGGACCTGGAGACCAGCGATGGTGCCCGCATCCTTGGTAGCCTGACGCTGAGCGTCGTTGAAGTAGGCGGGGACAGTGACGACGGCGTGGGTAACCGTGCGGCCGAGGTAAGCCTCAGCAGTCTCCTTCATCTTGCCGAGAACCATGGCGGAGATCTCCTCGGGAGTCTGCGGGCAATAATTAGAGGTCATGTATGCGCCAAGGGGAAGACGCTACTCACGAACTCGCGAAGCTCGCCACGGTACTTGACCTGAACATTGGGCTTCCCGCTCTTCGCAGTGATCTTGAAAGGCCTACCAGGGGTTCAGAAATGTGTCACTTGACGAAGGGCACCACACTCACCAGTGCTTCATGTCACGCTGGACCTCAGGTTCGTCATACTTGCGACCAATAAGACGCTTGGCATCGAAGACGGTGTTCTCCGGGTTGGAGTGGAACGCGTTCTTCGCGCTGTCACCAACACTACAACAGCCCATGAGCAACATACGACACGCGGTGCAACGCAGCGTACTCACAGTCGTTCCTCGTCCGAGAAGCTGACCCATGAGGGGGTAATACGGTGACCCTGGTCGTTGGCAATAATCTCGACACGCCCGCCGCGCTGAACACCAACGCAAGAGTAGGTCGTTCCCAAATCTGCGCCAAGTCAGGGCAGGTACGCGTCGAGAGCACGTTGCCACTTACCGATACCAATTACCGGACCGTACTTCGCCTTTTCGTCATCAGCGTTCACAGAAACCGGGCACAAAAGAATGAGAGCGAGGAAAGCGAGGAAGACAAGGGACAGGGAGGACAACAGCCTTCGAGACTGTGTCCGCGTCGGTCGACGGGGAAGGGACATGATGAAGAGGGAGGGAGAGGGATGTTTGCGTAGCGGCAAGCCCGAGACGCGCTATATATCCCTCGCGAATACGTGCGGCCACGTCAACACTTCCCCAGCCGCGGACCCCGCACACCCCACCCCCCGCGCAGACGCCTGACGTGGCACTGTGGGAACGTCATCGGGCGTCTGCGTTCCCTACGGAGGCAGGCGCACGCGGGCTCGGAGCGCGAACGACACCCGAAATTTCGAGAAGCGCAGACGGGATGCCCGGGGTCGCGTCTCCGTCACGTCTCGAGTGGCTGGCGCAGTGCCACGTCGCGATGACATGTCCTGTGATGTTCGTGGTCGTCTCAGCACCGTACGGAGTATCGCCGAACGGCGGTCATCTCCTCGTCTTTTCTCCGGTGCACCTCATGGTCAGCAAAAGAGATGGACACGACATCGGCTGTGTGAGCGAAGCGGACGCATTCGGCAAGTGGGGCGGCTCAGTTGGTCATCACCTCTGTAGGATTTTGGTAATAGATAGTCCTTGCCAATTTAATTCTTAGAACCACGCCTGTCCAATTGTGAAATGGTGTACTGAACTTGTAGGTCGTGAGTCAAGCTGTGATGCGCACATTTCACGACGGTCAGTACATCCTCATCTCTTCTTCAGAGCTCGCTCCTCACTCAATGTCCGTCAGATCGTCCGGGAAGAATGTGGAAGAATGTGCACATTGGAATGGGTGCCAGAACTTGTTTTTCATATTCAGGTGTCGCCTCTTTTGAAAGAGCTCGTCTCAGAGCAGAGTGTATAGTAGCCGTCTGCAACGCACGTTTACCCGAGAACTCAATCTACGACAGACAGAACTTTATCTCTGCAGATTTCAGAACACCTTCTCAACCAGCGGGACGCCTTCACCCTATTTACAAATGCAACCGCAGTCAAGTGCTGACTCCTCGACTGTCCCCAGCGTAGTTCGTGCTTGGCCCTATTTTCTACCACCAAGTTTTTGCATGTCGCGTATGGCTTGTAAGTTCCACTTACTCATGAATTGTCACTAAACCTGAAGATATGCATAGAAACATGTGGTTCCTCAGTACTGCCCGAGCAGAGCTGCACTATTTCCCGGACCCGACACGCGTCCCTGGAGGCTACGCGATCCTATCACACACATGGATGGGCCAAGAGCAGACATTCCAGGACATTCAGGCCATTCGTGCAAATTGTGTTACGTCTGGCGAGAATCCACGCAACCACGTTACGCCCAAAGTCCGCAATTGTTGTATCCTAGCGGAGCGTTATGAGCACGCGTGGGTATGGATTGACTCGTGTTGCATCAACAAGGAGAGCAGCACCGAGCTTTCAGAAGCGATCAACTCCATGTTTCGCTGGTACGTCCTCTCCGAAGTTTGCTTTGCATATCTCGAAGACGTCCCGTCGGACGAGAACATCTACGACGAGGACTCAGCTTTTCGGCGAGCCAGGTGGCACACTCGCGGCTGGACCCTGCAAGAGCTCCTGGCCCCCGCCCTTCTCATCTTCGTGTCGCGCGAATGGGAGTTCATCGGTACGAAGGCGGACGATGCATGCCTCATCGAACAAATAACTGGGATTCAAGCCCAGTATACCACCCGTCAATGGACTTTCAACGAGAGCAACACACCCATCGCCCGTCGCATGTCGTGGGCAGCCAACCGGAGCACCACTCGTGTCGAAGACGAAGCGTATTGTCTCCTAGGTCTGTTTGATCTCACCCTTCCCATCCTCTATGGCGAAGGAAGACGAGCGTTCCAACGTCTCCAAGAGGAATTGGCAAAACGTTCCTCGGACACAACTCTATTTGTATGGGGCACTTGCCACTTATCAGAAGGCTATCCGGCGACGGCCGCATCACCCCAACACATGCAAGCTATGGGTTTCATTGGTAGCGACGTGTTCGCCTTCGCCCCTTGTCCCCGAGCGTTTGCTGTGAAGCACAAAGATGTAATCTGCACACCCATGCTCGGCAAGGGCCCCAATTTTCAACCGTACATGCCTCATCAGTGGCCAAGCGAAGTGAGACGCCCTTTGGTACCACCATCTGCGAAATCTGACCACTTCCCGTACTAAGGCGACAGACGAAAGCGAAAGACAACGGCGGGAAACCGGCCCATTTGGGGCTGTCGAGCTCCCAACATACGAAGTCACCAGCCTTGGGCTGAAATGTCGTTTTCCTATAGCGGAAGTCGACGGGATCACCATCGCGGTTGTTCTCTCACAGACTTGTCCAACAGGCAATGTCCGTGGCCAGCATCTCGGGCTCCTGCTCTGTTCCTTACCCCGAGACGATATATTCCAAGATCCTGCTCGGAAGACGTACTTCGCCTCCTGGATATTCGATAACTATAGCCACCGCTATGCGGAACTCGGGAAGGACCTCTACAATCTCACATTTAGAGGAAAACCATTCACAGCGACCTGGAGAGACATCTACATTTACACTGCAGCCGGACACAGAGACACGTCTGATGTTGCTACCTCCATCCTTCGGTTCTCTCCTGATCGCTGTCCCCCAGTGCCATTCCGCATCCCACGATGGGTCATCGGGACCCTGATGACAATAGGACTCCAACCGCTTTCTTGGACAACAGAGCTCTACACCGTAGTCCGCTTCCACCACCAGTATACAGCAGAAACCGTCAGCTTGACTTTCGGGCTATGCTCGCGTACCTCGCGCCTCAATGGGTATCCCTTTCACTGGGCTCGCGTCCTCCCGATCTCACCAGACTTGCTTCGATCGTTCCATCCCCTCAACTGGGAGACCCAAGACCACGACTGCCAGTCAGATCACGTCGATCCCGAGCAAGCGGAACCGAGGGACTTCGGCGACGCCGCGCGCTCGGTGCGGCTCTCGTTCTCGCGCTGCCCATTCTCGCCCGACACCACGGTTGTGCTCCTCATCGAGCTACGGGGCACCATATACGAGCACGCGCAACGCTCCGTAGGGTTACTTGCGCCCTCGCCCGTGGAGAAAACGTCATCACGTCGAGATGAAGCATCTCCCTGGCCCTCCGCTCGGCCGGATGCCGCGGCCGTACCCTCGATTCCTGCCCCAACGCGCCGGACGCCGCCGGATATCCGTCCCTCTCTCCTGGACAGGACTCCAACTACCTCTTTGACAAGAAAGGTATTAACAAGACAGCCCTAAGGGGTGTTCTTTGGGTGCGTTTAAGCATCGCAAACAACTTTGAGCATGTATATCCGAGTCTAATGCTTCTAAATCTTCTAGTGGAGGCTGCGCGCCCGCCCCGACTAGGCTCTTCGTCGGAACTGGCTACAGGATAACGTTGACTACAAACACGGACAACGCTGCGGATGGCTGAAACCGATTCCTTCCACTTGCGGACAGGGGTTATCTCTGCGGCGCGCGTGGCGCCAGAGGTTGCATTGATCATGAGAGCCCTCCCGCCGGTATCCAACAAAGTGACAGCGATGCCCCATTGCTTCGACAGTGGCCGTGGAGCTCCGATATTGACGAAGAGGCTGCGCATGCAAGCATATTCGATCGAGCAATGATAACCGCGCTGGAAATCGCAAGCCTCGTATTCGTGCAGCGATCGTGTCGAGGTAGAAATTGGATGAGCGCTGGTTGGAACCGTATGGCTGTGGCGTACAAACGCTGGAGGGCTGTCAACACCATGGACCGGGTTTCGAGATTTCTGTAGTGCAGACCGCGGAGACCGTGGGCTACGCTAAGTAGCGCGGCCGTATTGTGGTGACAGTATTATAGTACTACTCCGAGCTCATGATGTTCAATCGTCTGGCGGTGTTGCAGACGTGGTCCCGCGTGAAGGCTGGGTCCTAGTCGATAGGGACGAAGGTAAGATTGAACAGTCAGAGAGCTTAGCCGGTACACGCCATTGTTCCCAAACCGAACAAGCAATCATAGATCAGTGCGGACCAGGCGATGTGTGGACGAAAGTAAAATGGAGGGAGGTGTGCATAGACGCCCGATCCCGGGCCAATCGGACCTTTTCGGATATAAAAACCCGAGAGGCCCAAGGCTACAGCAATCAAAGTCAAGCTCAGGACACCGTAGCACCACTCGACCTCAACAAACTCTTCAGCATACACCATGTTCGCCGCCGCACGTAGCACCGTTTCCCCAAGGACCCTCACGGGAGCCGTGCTACGAAGAGGCCTCGCGTCTACGAGTCCTGCGCGAAACTCGGAGACGACCTTGCTTCGCTCAACCGAATTAGGCGCGGTTGAAGAAACCCAAGACATCGCAACCATGGACCGGTTGCTTCGCACACTCCGTGAGTGGACGCACTTCGCGCATATATCTCCGTTCCCTGACATCGACACACAACATTAGGTGACCGGGCGAATCCAGCTCACAACTCGTACGTCCGGCTTCCGACGTCGTTATCACGTGAATTCGCGGGCGCTGACGAAAAGTCCACAGGGTGGTCCCAGTGCGCTCCAAAGGCCTCTGGTCAGAGACTCTGAACAAGCTCTCTATCCCCGAACATGGGGGAGACATGGCCATTGTGCCGAGCGGCGAGCACGCCCCAGTGCCTCGTTATATGCACCACTCGTACTGCGAGATCCTCCTCCCATTCGCGTCGTCTCCGGAACTTCTGGAGAACTACACGAACGCGTCGGGCGGGATCAGAACTGGCCTTCTCATGGAGCACCTCGATTCGCTCGCTGGCAGCATTGCTTATAAACATATGCTTGGGCCCGAGGCGAAAGAGCTGCCTGCGGACGCTAATTTTTACGTCGTAACGGCTTCAGTCGAGCGGTGAGTCTTGATTTATGTGTGGAGATGTGCTATACTAACTTCTTTCAGACTTGATATGCTTTCCTCACTCTACCCCATCCGTGATATGCGGCTAAGTGGGCAGGTGATACATACTGGTAAAAGTTCCATGGAGATCGCCGTGCGCATGGAAGGTATTGAAAAAGATGGCAGTGAGCAGACGATCATGTTAGGTAAGTCGTGTCATGTGTGCTTGACCTATCTGTGTCCTCATAACTCCCCAGGTCGCTTCTGCATGGTTGCCAGAGACGCGAGGACGAACAAATCCAAGACCGTTAACCCGCTCATCCTGGAAACCCCCGAGGATCGTACATTGTTCAATATTGGTGAAAGTGAGACTTCTCGGTTATTCGCCTTTTACTAGATGGACTAATACTCTTCTAGTTCACAAGAACCGGCGCCAGTCGAGCGCTGTACGCTCTCTAAGCCGTGTACCGCCGACGTCCTCAGAGTCTCAAGACTTGCATTCCCTTTACCTGAAATATGGTAAAGATCTGCAGGGAGGAAGTATTCCCCATGCTCCGGACGTGGAGAAAGTGTGGATGGGAGACACTCGCCTCGAAAAAACTTTGGTCATGTTCCCCCAGGAGCGCAAGTGAGCACAATGTCTCCCCTTGGGAGTCCCCACAGCTCACCGTCATTGTCACAGTGTCCACCAAAAGATCTTCGGAGGTAAGACAGATCACGGCTTGGTGGCTTGAAAAAGCTGACGATCAACCCTCAGGTTACTTGATGCGCTTGGCCTATGAGCTAGGGTTCGCGAACTCGTGCCTCTTCACACGAGGTCACGTCACGTTCCTCTCCCTCGACGGCATCGCGTTTGCGCGCCCTGTGCCTATCGGCTCACTCCTCCGGCTCACCTCAAACATCGTCCATTCATCCTCGTCTGAGCTTTACCCTGCCCTTGTCGTACGTTACCCCATCCTTTGTCCCTTCCTTTTTCGTTTCTCAGCGCTGGGCCACTTTCTAGCACGTGTGGGTCCACGCCGACGTGGTGGACCTTGACACTGGTGCCGAGCAACGGACGAACGACTTCCGTTTCACGTGGTGCAGGGAGAGCGGCCCTCCCCTTAAGCGGACGGTCGTCCCGAAGACGTACGGAGGTATGTCGCGACACTCGATCCGGTGCGACTTCCGTACTGAACCACTTTGCGCGACTTTTCTTGCGCAGAGGCAATGCAGTGGGTTGAAGGCCGCCGCGCGCTGGAGATGGGTTCGGAGATCCGCAAGTTGCGCAAGCGGACCTAGATGTGCCGCTGTCCAGCGGGAGCTGTTCTGTGCCCGGTGTTGACCATCGGGCGGCGCGGGTTTGTCATAGAGTTATTATATTCATTTTATATAATTTTGTACACCTCAGGCTTTAAATCCGAAGGCCGCGGAGCGACTTGTGATCTATTCTCGTTTGCCATGCTAGAAATAGCTAGAGCGACATCCGCAACGACACCGGATACTAAAACCCAGCGTCCTGTAGGTCGAATCTCGGCGAGCCAGGGTCTTCGGAGTCAGTATACGCGCAACCACGTCCATGATCGGTGTCTGCCGGGCACTAAAATGGAGGGCGTCTTGAAGGCCGGGCCCCTACCGGTCGTCGCAATTTTCCTATAACACTAGTCAGTGATGGGCCAAATGTTCTCGCATGTACGTATGTGGGCGCCGTTGTATCTCCTCGCGAAGGAGACCATAACGTACAATTGTTTCTGATACTGTCGACACGGGGCGCCGCCGGCATAGAATTAGTGCCACGAGTCTTGTCGCGCTTGTGAACGGGCCCCGCGAGACGCTTGTGAGGTGCTTCTCGAGCGTGGCTGACATACTATTGACACCGACGATAGCTTGCATGGGCGTATGAGCCGCTCGTCCGCGGAGGCACACATTGAAATTTCAACGTCTCCGGGGCTGCCCGCTGGCGTGCCTTGAAAAGACCCTAGATAATCGAGGTGAAGGGGAAATCAATGTATTCTATGTTTGTCTCACCGAGATTAGACACTAGTCTTGCAGAAATGGGTGGTGGGTGAGCTGTCAAGGGATATTCCAACGCGAGATAGAGGATGTTCGAAGAGTGACAGAATTATCTGCCGCCGCAATATCAACGTCACGGTTTTGGCTCCTTGTGCGGTAGGTTTGAACGTTAAGTTTCTTGGCACGTCGGATTGTTTCAATGAAGCGGACTGTACAGACTTACCTGTTATATTGATGTCCAGCGGTATATCAAGCGTTCACCGTGGACAAAAGGGTTGGTACATTCTCGGCATCTACTACGGGATAACGCTAAGAGCCATCGGAGCCCCATGGGACTTTATGCAATCACGGATGTCGAGTTATTGTTGTCAACAACCTCAAGCATCTTCAAGCGGCATTCAATGAGCTTGTTTAACGCGTAACCTGTGATTTTCGCTTGCTCATATTTATCAGCACTACCGTGACCATGGGCTCACAACAAAGCCATCGGATATAAACGAGTCCAAAGGCCGGTTCTACTTCTCTCCCCGTCGAACTGCTGTTTGATACTGGATACTCCTAGGAGTTTCTTGTCTTCACTTTGGCTTGGAACATGGGGATTGGTATGACATCTTTATACTTTCGTGATCCTCCCAAACAACCCGTCGGCCCGAGTGCTTATATCTAGATCGTGTTCACTCACAACCACCTTTCTTCAGGAATACTCTGTTGGTCTTGCATACACTCGATAGAACGACTCACAGTCCGTCCGTGGCCCTCGATGTGTCAGTTGTCCTGGAGTCTACACGCCTTGGACGGTAAGTCGAGACCACATGGAGCAAATAAGATGACATTGGGCTCGCAAAGCGAGGTAGATTTACACTCACGAGCGCAGATAATGGCGGTACTTTCAGCGAAGGAAAAGCTACCACCCTGCGGTCAACCGACGCTTTCGCCTTCTGACTCTTGGCAAAGGTCGCCAGTTGGGAGCAAAGGCAGAAGGCGGGCCGGAGCAAGCCTAAAACAAGCCAGGGACTGGTTTACATAAGCATAGCAAGGAGTCTATATGGGCGTCTACCGCTCTCTGAAGGTCGCATCGATCCCCGCAGCCCCGGCTCGTCCACTCCGCTCCTCCTCTACCCATCCCGCGCCCCTCGCCATGTCTCGGACAGGAACGCCTTCCAACGTTCCTTCTAACACCCTCCTCCTCCGTCGCCAGCTCGCGGAGCTGACCAAGCACCCAGTGGATGGCTTCTCCGCAGGTGAGAATACCCTTCTCTCAGGAGTCCACTGTTTCTGACAGCCAGGATTGCGTATATGCAATACTCTTGTTCCATCGCGACTTGTATTTACCGACATGCAACTCTCAGGGCTGGTGGATGACAATAACTTGTACGAGTGGGAGGTTATGATCATCGGGTGCGTTCCACTCCGTGTCCTGCAGCACACTCGGGATTGATCTAAGCGATTTTGACGTCTTGCAGGCCTCCGGACACTATCTAGTACGGTTTACCCTCGACATCCTGGCTGAGTTCACCGTAACTGACCGGTGCGCGCAGCGAGGGCGGGTTTTTCAAGGCTCGTTTGAGCTTCCCGGAAGACTTCCCCTTGAGTCCTCCGAAGATGCGGTTTATCACTCCGATGTGGCACCCGAACAGTGAGTGATCTCTTCCGGACAGCACACATCGCAGCTGACAGTCTTGACCAGTTTATGCGGATGGGGCTGTCTGCATCTCTATCCTGGTGAGTATACTCATATCCCGCGCTCTATGGCATCTGAATCCATCTCTCCTTCCCAGCACCCTCCAGGTGAGGACCAATACGGCTACGAAGACTCGGGAGAGCGTTGGTTGCCCGTCCACACTGTCGAATCGATTGTGAGTGGTCTACTTTGCAAGTCCTCGTGTAATGCTAACATCAACGTTGCAGCTTCTAAGTGTGATCTCCCTCCTTTCGTCGGACAAGCCGAACCTAGACAGTCCGGCGAATGTGGATGCTGCGAAGGAAGTGAGAACTGACTTCGATAGTACGTTGCATATCCACTCTAGTTCGCGCAAAGCTGATACCTGTTCTTGACCCTCAAGACTACAAGAAGAAGGTCCGACGGCTTGTGCGCAGGAGCGCAGAGGAGGCCTTCGATTGATTGTGACTCGTACTTTCTACCCCGTGCGCTCGCACCATCCGACGCTCTACCACATTAATTGACGCCCCTCGTTGTATCAATCACCCACCACATTTCCTCTCCCTCTACATGGGTCCTCGAGCTGTATTGTGCTTTGTCGCTGCCTCTTCTGGCACCCTCGTAACACTCTACGTTTACCCACTTCCGTCGTGTCCTATCTCTCTTTATCCCTCGTCGCTCGCAATGTTGTCTTGTATCGAGATATAGCAGTTTCCCCAGACATGTGTAGTTATCTCTCATATCCATCTCCTGCTCATAACTTCCCCGCGTCTTGCCTTCAGTCATCATCCTATCGGGGCACCATCAGAGTTCATGAGATCGTGGAAGTGATGTGCGTATTGTCCCACCGTGTCCATGAGGAAGAAGCTGATATGAAATCTATAGGTGCATTGTAGTCTCGCAGCATTAAGGCCTGGACTAAGTCTCTCGAGACTACCTCCGATCCAGCCTATTAGTTCGTATTTGCCTTCCTTGTTAGCTGAAAATACCCGTATGCCACGTCTCGATTCCTGCAATATGGTGTTCCATATATTGTTATTTTCGTCATGGCGTCTACTCAGCACACCTCTTGCAGTTACAACAATGTGGGTAGGTGGCTATTGGTGTCATAACACAGTCTAGGCTAAACCGATAAATCTGGCTCCACAGATGCAATATAAGGATTCCAAATCCTGTTGGGTCACTGCTTGACCTCTATCATGTCAAGTCTCATCATACGGACCAAGCTGTCAACCATCCCTTCCACAAACTCCGGATCGTTGATGCCCTCTTCCCTTTCGACCACCCTTATCCTAGCGCCTCCTTCCACCGGAGCTTCAAGCCCCTCTCTAATAGCACAAAAAAGCGCCTCATCAGCTTGGGGGTCCGCGAACGGCGCGCCCTTCACGCTCAGCGCGCTCACGCCCCCACGGGGGATCCACACCTCCGTGCGGTCCGGCCGCGCCCCCGCCTCGCGCAGCTTGCGCGCGACGACCGCCCCGAGCTCCGCACACTCCTCGCGCGTCGTGCGCATCAGCGTCACGCTTGGGTTGTGCGCGTACAGCGTGCGCCCCGCGCGCCCCCACCGCTCTGGCACGCTCGCGCGCGGCCCGAAGTTGACCATGTCGAGCGCACCGAGGGACACGACCTGCGGGAGGCCCGCGCGGGCGGCGGCCTCGAGGCGCGTGGGGCCTGCGCTGAGGACCCCGCCGACGAGCTCGTCCGCGAGCTCGGTGGTCGTGAGGTCGAGCACGCCGTCGAAGAAGCGGGCGGCGGCGAGCCGCTCTAGTGCACGCCCGCCGGCGCCGGTCGCGTGGAAGACGTAGGGCGTGCACGGGTAGCGGGCGAGCAGCGCGCGTGCGTGCGTCACCGCGGGGGTGGTGACGCCGAACATGGTGATCGCAATACGCTTGGTGTCGGAACCTGTTGGGACTGGGAGGATGGAACGGGGCCGAGTGAGTCGCGCTTGGTATGCACGTGCCATGCCCGAGATCGCGCCGGCGGCGTTTTCGAGGATGGGGCACAGGATGTCGTTGAGCCCCGCGATGTCGACGACGGAATACATGATCGCGACGTCCGCGTCGCACACGAAGGGCCCGACATCGCCCGCGGCCATCGTGCTCACGAGGAGTTTGGGGAAACCGAGGGGGAGGACGCGGAAGACCCCGGCTGCGAGTGCGGACCCGCCTGACCCGCCAAGGGCGACGAGGCCGTGAATATGGTGCGTTTCGACGAGCGACGCAAGTAGTGTGCCCGCGCGTGAGGATAAGGTGGTGATAACGTCGTTGCGTGAGAGCTTGGAAAGGTCAATGAGGTGGGGTGTAGAGTCGGAGGAAGACTCTAAGATGGA
This sequence comes from Porogramme epimiltina, assembly GCA_900155495.1. Lineage (NCBI taxonomy): Eukaryota > Fungi > Basidiomycota > Agaricomycetes > Polyporales > Polyporaceae > Porogramme > Porogramme epimiltina. Next base: position 32,585 of record FTLJ01000373.1, read on the forward strand.
GGATTGTGGAACGTCCACTGCCGGGTGGGTACTGGGGGTACGCCCCACATCCACGAGTGTGACGCGGACGGAGTGGTTGTCGATGAGATGTTGGCGGACATAAAGAAGCTCTTCCATCTTGGTATCACATGTACCGAGAAGAGCAATGTTGGGCGTGAGTGAGTTTGACATCGTACCGCAAAGCTAGAACTGCGAATGCTTGGTCTGAAATGTGGGGGTGATGGAGAACTGAGTAAACGTTGCAACTGGTGTTCGCTGGCCAGAGGGAGTTGGACGATATGGGGGAACAAAGGGGCGAAAAATCGTGTCATTGAGTGGGAATACAAGTACTCGCTCGCCGTGACGTACTACTTCCATACCTACTGACCAAGCTGAGAGCCACATGACGTGTACATGTGCTTTTATAGGATGTAACATACCGGGGCGTTTCGACTATTACGACAACTTGAGGAAACCTGGTTTCAACAGGGCATACAGTCGAGTGGTAGCTGCGAAGCAGTGGTGAATCGTGATATCCGCCTCCCAGGTCTCGACTCTCGACACGGTCACGTTGTTGATGTAAACGCGTCTGTGGCACGAACAATCACCCGCGTCTTCAGTTGAGGAATAACTTGAGAGATACAAACAACACTCGAGACTAGTGCTATTTTCCGACGCCGATGCCCTTAAACTGCCTCGCGTTCTCTTCAATTGCAACCTCAGCTGGAAGTCTCTCCATGCTCGATGCGCCAAAGAACCCGTGAATCCCCCTTGTCCTGCTTAGGACGTATGCTGCATCCTCTGGTGCGGCAATGGGTCCCCCATGACAGAGGACAATGACGTCCTCCTTGATCTTCACTGCGGCATCCCTGCAATCCTGTATCCGCTTGACACAGTCGTCCAACGTGACAGATGTCTTCGCCCCGATGCTTCCGCTAGTCGTGAGGCCCATATGTACCACCAGCACATCCGCGCCAGCACGGGCCATCGCCTCCGCGTCGTCAATGGTAAAGACGTAGGGGGTTGTTAGGAGACCAAGTTTGTGGGCCTCGTGAATCATATCGATCTCGAGAGAATATGACATGCCCGTCTCCTCGAGGTTTTGGCGGAAGGTGCCATCGATGAGGCCTACGGTAGGGAAGTTCTGCACGCCGCAGAACCCGAGTTCTTTGAGTTGCCTGAGGAAGCGAGGCATGGAGCGGAAAGGGTCTGTTCCGCACACTCCCGCGACAACTCCTGCATGTTCAACTATGGGAATCACCTCGTTCGCCTGGTCTTATATTGTCAGCCAGAAGAGAACGTATCGTCTGAATTGTAACTGCTGACCATTTCAAGAACGATAGCGTTCGCATCTCCGTACGGCATCAATCCTGCCAGAGAGCCTCTTCCCGCCATCCTGAACCTCCCACTATTGTAAAGGACAATGAGATCTGCGCCGCCCTTCTCGATGAACTTGGCTGAGAGGCCGATTCCCGCTCCAGCCCCTAAGACGATACTCCCCGATGCGATGGTATCCCGGAGGCGTGCAAGAGCTTCATCCCTGTTCGTAGGTGGTGCCATTCGAGAGACAGTATATGATGGGAAAGTTACAGTGGCAGTTGAATAGGCTCAACGCAGCGTTAGCGCGAGGCGACGAGACACGATCAAATGAAGGCCGAAGCCAAGATGGTAGGTAGCCGTGGAGCTTAAGCCGAATACAATAGTAGTACTTACATGCGTAATACCCGAGACTTGTAAGTAAACGTCATTGAGCGCCTATTGATAGTCCTAACCTTATCATAGGGTTGACGGAATCCTTACTGTCAGAATAAATGATTATGTTGTCTCTCTTCTTCCTCTCATCCCTCGGCCTTTCGGCTCTGGATGGACCCACTTGTCTCAAAATAACTCTGTCAGGCAACTTCTCATAGCTTTCTTTGCTCAAAACGCATTAAGTTGCGGAAAGGTTCAGGCAAAAACTAAGCGGGTTGATCTATGGCGCGGCACGAGGAGGAAGAGGAGGAGTGGGCGAGGGCGGCGCAGAAGAACTGGCGAGGACTTGGTCTCACAGATCCTGTTAAAAGCGTGGAGGTGTGTCAGTAAGTCTCGAACTCGCTGATATATAGGCTGAAATGCGACTCTCGTGATGTAGGACAAGTGGCTTCTACTACCCGCCTTCCTGAAGGTCAAAGGTCTAGTGAAGCAGCACATCGACTCCTTCAACTACTTTGTCGATGTTGACATAAAGAACATCCTCAAGGCCAATAACAAGGTCACGTCCGACGTTGACCCACGTTTTTGGCTCAAGTACACCGACATCGTCGTCGGTTTTCCGGATAGGACCGACGCGGACGCGATCGACAAGAGTGTTACTCCGCACGAGTGCCGGCTACGCGACACAACGTACAGCGCCCCCATACTCGTTACCATCCAATACACCCGTGGGAGGACCGTGGTTCGCCGCGCCAACGTGAACATCGGCAGACTACCCATCATGCTGAGGAGTAACAAGTGTGTGCTCACCGGACGCACTGAACCCCAGCTCGCGCGCATGACGGAGTGTCCATTAGACCCTGGAGGATACTTCATTGTCAAGGGCACGGAGAAGGTGATTCTTGTTCAGGAGCAACTGAGCAAGAATCGTATTATCGTAGAGATTGACCCCACGAAAGGGATAGTCCAGGCATCTTGTACCTCGTGAGTTATCTGTTCTTTCTGCGCAGCTATGCCGTCACATTTCCGCCGTGTCATGCGAAGCTCTTGTTCGCTTTGCCGTTGCATTGACGTGATGGCGCAGCTTGCCATGAGCCTACTGTGGCTGTCTTCGTGTGTCGGAGGAAGACGAATATACTCTGTTACCCTTCTCTACTTGTCAAATTTGGCACCTTGGCGACCCTTCGATTTGAAACCGCCTCGTTGTTTTCCTAAAGCCCATTGGCCTTGAGCCCTTCTCCACTCTATTTGCGCTCTGGCTCGTTGCCCATATATGCTTTCCGCACCATAATCTTTGACTTGGCACCTTCTACTGACCGTAGCAACACGCGTCTAGTCCTACGAGACTAACTTCCAATCTGCCAGGTCTACACACGGAGGTCTAAAGTCGAAGACGTACGTCGCGACGAAGAAGGGCAAGATCTACCTTAGGCACAACTGTATTCACGAGGACGTCCCCATCGCTATCGCTCTCAAGGCTCTCGGCATCCAGTCCGACAAGGAGATTCTTCTTTTGACGGCCGGAAACCATGAAGCGTACAAGTCTTCGTTTTCACCCAACCTCGAGGAAGCTGCCAAAATTGGAGTCTTTACCCGGCAGCAGGCCCTCGAGTGGATAGGATCCCGAGTGAAGGTGAACCGTCGGGTGGTTGGTCCCCGCCGTCCGGCATGGGAGGAAGCGCTCGAGGCGCTAGCTACGATTGTTCTCGCCCATGTTCCTGTTCGTGGGCTGGACTTTAGGCCGAAGGCTGTTTTCGTCGCTACCATGACAAGACGCGTTCTCATGGCCATGGATGACGAGAAGATGGTAGATGACCGGGATTACGTTGGCAACAAGCGGCTAGAACTGTGCGTCTGGTTTCATCTCTTCGCCACTTCTTCGATTACGTCGTTTGTTACTCGCCATTGACCTTATCCTTTCCATCAGCGCAGGACAGCTTCTTGCACTTCTGTTCGAAGATCTGTTCAAGACGTTCAACACCAACCTGAAAGCCGCCATCGACAAAGTCCTGAAAAAGCCTTCGCGGACCAGCGAGTTCGACGCATTCAATACGATGCAATTTCAGGGTGATCACATCACAGCAGGTTTCGTGCGCGCTATCTCTACCGGAAACTGGTCCTTGAAGCGATTCAAGATGGACCGCGCGGGCGTTACGCACGTCCTTAGCCGACTCTCATTCATCTCGGCGTTGGGCATGATGACCCGTATCTCGTCCCAATTCGAGAAGACGCGCAAAGTTAGTGGGCCTCGAGCGTTACAACCCAGTCAATGGGGCATGCTATGTCCCAGCGACACGCCCGAAGGCGAAGCGTGTGGACTAGTGAAGAACCTTGCCCTCATGACACACATCACGACCGATGTGGAAGAAGAGCCGATCATCAGGATAGCGTTCATGCTGGGTGTTGAAGGTGCGTCTATTTGTTTGCACCGGCGCCGCCCCGAGTTTTGAGCGCACCTCTCTATCGCAGACATCAGTTTAGCGACGGGGGCCGAGATCTATGGCCCCCACACGTTTGTCGTCAATGTCAACGGATCCATTATCGGCTTGACTCGGTACCCCGCGCGCTTCGTCAGCAATTTCCGACGGCTACGGCGAGCAGGAAGATTCAGCGAGTTTGTCAGCGTTTACATCAATCACCACCACCGGACCGTCCTCATTGCAAGTGACGGTGGGCGTATCTGCCGGCCAATGATTATTGTCGAGAATGGCAGGCCAAAGGTCACATCTGAGCACGTCAAGGCATGTCTTCGTTGTAGGCTTTCGACATCCTGCGTCAATTCTCACGGGAATTAATCTTCAGGAACTCAAGCAAGGTCAACTGACATTTGACGACTTTCTTCGGAAAGGCTTAGTGGAATACCTCGATGTCAACGAAGAGAACGACTCTTACATCGCCCTGTACGAGAAGGACATCGTTCCCGGCACCACTCATCTCGAGATTGAGCCCTTCACGCTACTCGGAGCTGTGGCTGGCCTTATCCCCTACCCACACCACAACCAGTCGCCTCGCAATACATACCAATGTGCCATGGGTAAACAGGCTATTGGGGCCATCGGTTATAACCAGTTGAACCGAATCGACACGCTCCTATATCTCTCCGTCTATCCTCAACAGCCGATGGTCAAGAGCAAAACTATTGAGCTCATTGGGTATGACCGACTACCGGCCGGGCAAAACGCGACAGTAGCTGTCATGAGTTACTCCGGGTACGATATCGAGGACGCACTCATTCTAAACAAGGTCAGTCTCGATCTGCACCCGGACCGATATGCTCCCCGTGTTCCGATGTTAGTGGACATGTGCGCTGATAAAGAGCCCGTACCTAGGCGAGCCTTGACCGCGGATACGGTCGGTGCCAGGTGTTGCGCAAGAACGCCACGCTCATTCGGAAGTATCCCAACGGGACGTGCGTGTTTAATTTAGCCTCTTTTGTCGATCTCTTTCGCTGAGCTCGAACTTTCGCGCGCGCTGTAGGTTTGATCGGCTCGCTGACGCGCCTCTGGACGAGAACGGGCAGGTCCAGAAAAAATATGACATCATTCAGGCCGACGGCCTCGCCGGCGTCGGGGAGCGTGTTGACCCCGGCGATGTCTACATCAACAAGCAGACTCCAACGAACGCCAACGATAATTCGTTCACCGGCCAGGCAGCGACTGTTCCGTACAAGAACACACCGATGACCTACAAATCTCCCGTTGCGGGTCAAATAGATAAGGTCATGATCACCGACACTGAGAACGACCAAACGCTCATCAAGGTTCTGATCCGCCAAACCCGGCGGCCTGAGCTCGGGGACAAGTTTTCGTCGAGGCACGGGCAGAAAGGTGTCTGTGGTTTAATCGTCAACCAAGAGGACATGCCTTTCAATGACCAGGGGATCGTTCCTGGTAGGTGTCTGTTTAGCTTTACCTTGTGTCCATCTTTTTTGCCTTTCGATTCCCCTCCTCAGTCGCCTCCGCAGCAGCAATTGACTTCTCTTATGTCCAGACACCATCATGAACCCCCACGGTTTCCCATCTCGTATGACAGTCGGGAAAATGATCGAGCTTCTTGCGGGCAAGGTACGTGGCCGGCCTCGTTTCTGATGCACTCTGTTTGTGCAATTTTCCTATTTCCTATTTGCTGACATTGCCGCGCCACTGCACCCAGGCCGGCGTCCTTGCTGGGAAACTACAGTACGGGACAGCATTCGGTGGATCCAAGGTGGGCCGCCCCCGAACTTTGTCCGCTTCACCGCCGGCGACAATATGTTCTGACGCCCGACTGTTACACTTCTACTCCTCTGTCAGGTGGAAGACATGTCCCGGATCTTGATCGAAAAAGGGTTCAGCTACGCCGGGAAGGACATGCTGACGAGTGGCATCACTGGCGAGCCCCTTGAGGCATACGTCTACTTCGGGCCGATTTATTACCAGGTTAGACCCTGTACTTCCACCGTGCCCTGGGTGTGCGTGATCTTACTGACCGCCATTGTATCCCCGCACATAGAAACTTAGTGAGTATATCTGACATGGATTGTATAGCGGTGCATGGAATTCCGAGCTGACTGTCTTCGGTATAGAACACATGGTCATGGACAAGATGCACGCTCGCGCAAGGTATGTGTCATCCTCGACGATCTAGCCCATCAGTGGCCTATATTGAATCTTACAATTAACGGTGCCGGGACTAAACTGACGCGCCCGCCCTTTTCCTTTCTGACCGCAACAGAGGTCCCCGCGCAACCCTGACACGCCAGCCAACAGAAGGCCGTTCGCGCGAGGGAGGACTTCGTCTCGGAGAGATGGAACGCGACTGTCTCATCGGCTACGGTGCCACGCAACTACTTCTCGAGCGACTCATGATCTCCTCGGACCAGTTTCAGGTCGACGCCTGCGAGGAGTGCGGTTTGCTCGGGTACAACGGCTGGTGCCCGTACTGCAAGTCCTCCAAGAAAATGGCGCAGCTCACGATCCCGTATGCGGCGAAGCTGCTCTTCCAGGAGGTGCGTTCGTGCGGCTCCGCTTAATGAGAATTCTTCGATCCCCTGATTCGCTGACTTCTCTCTTCCTTCCTTCTCTGACGTCGTTATGCGCTTCGGTGACCGCTAACCCCCTCCGATGTGGATACGTTCTGCTGCACCCGTTTGCTTCACTACCGCTGTCCGCCTCGGACACCTTCTAGCTCATGGCGATGAACGTCGTGCCGCGGTTGGTTCTGGACGATGCATGACGTATCGGCGTGATAGGGGGTTAGAACTTAGAAGCGACGAAGAAGACACTAAATTATCACCATCTCCGTGCGTGTTCAGAGTGTGGGTGCGAACGCGTCACGAATTTGTATTATGCACATCTGTATGAATATTGCCCACATGACCACGATCATCCCCACCATCTCCCCCCGCTAGCGTTCCGGCGCGCTCGTCGACAGGTCAGAACCCCACCTTGCACCTCGATCGGCCCCGCCTTGGGGCCTACCCACAGGCACGCGGGGCGTGTTCGCCAGGCGACCGAGCACGACGCGCGCCGTGGCACCCGAGTGCCCGGTAAGCACCGCCGGTTATGTCGCCGATCGCGACCGGGCGCCCCCGAATGTACCCAGGTGAGCATCTTATCGCACCTTCTACGAACGCCGACGCTGGCCGCGGGCGACTCTCTTCCAGGCTTCCAGGCAGTCCTGCGTCGGCGCAGTGCAGGGACATGGACCACACCGGTCGCCGACGCGCCCCCCGCCCCAACAGGGGTCAACCAGCGGCAGCGGGCACCCCGAAACCACAGCGCGGCGAGAGTGCGGGAGGGGGGACGGCCCCCAACAGAAGACGAGAGATCGCAGCACCAGCCCAGCCCGCAACGCTGCAGGCGTACACGACACACGGCCGACGGTCCGACGAAAGGACCCACACCCGATCGCGCCGCGCTGCGGTCTAAGCAACACGGCCCAGCGATCGAGCTAGCGGGGCACTCTTACACCTTCGCGAGGCGGCAGGGCCCCTCGCGTCCGCGAGGCGCACCTCCTCCGAGGGACGCCAGGCCAGCCCGGGGGCTGTTTTTGGAACGGGCCAAAGAGGCTCACGTCGTACTTACGGCGGGCGCGCGAGGGAGGGAGGGGAGGGGCGACGTCAGGAGGGGGTGCGCGTGGGACGGCCCAACCACCCGCTGCGCCGGGGCTCCGACGCGCGTCGGCGGGACGCGGCGCCGCGCGCGCGGGGTTCTCGCCGCCGCGCCCGCGTTCCACGCCATTCAGTTCGCGCGAGCTGTTCTGCGCGGGGCACGGGGCGCGGGGCGCGTGCGCCGCCGTCCCGTCCGTCCCCGCGCGCGCGGCGCGGCGCAACGCAAATGGATCTGAGGGGCCTCAGGCGGGTCCGCGAGGGAACCCAACTCAATCAAGCGCGGCGTTGCCTGCAAGAGACGGCGGCGGCGGTGCGGAGAAACTCTGCGGAAGTTTTCCTGCTGGCCCTCGAGGGCGTGTCTCAGGGGGAGGCTCTAGTGCCGCCTGGACCAGCTTGGTGGTGGCTGCTGGGAAGAGAACATGGGGATGGACAGGGCTCGTGCTTGGCTCATTTTTCGCGGGGCGGTCTGGCAGCTGGGGCTGGCAGACGACACGCTTCCCGCGGATGAGAAATTTCGCCGCTCCAGAATCCTAGGTACTTGGTTCTGTCAGTGTATTGCGATCTGTGTTTTCCCTTGTGGGAGCGCCAGCCTTTGCGTGGGCTGAAGTCTTCAAGATTGGATCTGCTGACGTCTCAATTTGCAACGCGGTTAGCCTTTGTAGTCTCACACACGAGCATGTGCTGCTTGAGAGGAGGAAGAGGGCACCTCGCGACCATCCCAGGCCGTGAGGGGAGGAGGTGCACGGCGAGGGTGGGGGGCGGAAGAGCCGGGCCGGAGCCTCGTGGACCGGCGACCAAGAGGAGGCCGGCGTCTGCCGTGCGTGGCAAGCGGGGGCGCCGTAGCCACAGCCGACGAGGAGCACGCACTGGCCGCGCTGCTCGTCTCGACGCTCATCTCTCTTGCTCCCCTTCTTCCACTCGGCCTCTCCACCTCTGCGCCTCAAGTCTCTCTTGAATCCGACCGATATGAACGCGAGAAGCGCGACGGCATTGCGCCGGCTCATGACGGAATACAAGCAACTTACCTCCCAAGGTCCGTCGATCCACACGCCGCACACACACCCGGCCGTCAGGCTCATCCCTATTCCAATCTTCTCTCTGGCTATGCAGGCGCGCCAGACGGGATGTTCACCGCCGGTATGGTTCTATCCGACTCGCCCAGCCCGTGGACTCAGCGCTGACCGCCACACTCCCCCACGCTCCATCCTTGGCTCGGCAAGGCCCCATCTCCGAGTCTGACTTCTTCACCTGGGAGGCCCTCATCGTAGGCCCCAAAGACACTCCCTTTGAGGGCGGGGTCTTCCCCGCAGTCCTGACATTTGTACGTATGCCCTATACACTCCTATGCAAGCCCCTGCTCATGTCCACCGGCATGTCCTGCCCCGCCCTGTCCTGTCCTGCGCCGTGTTCGACTGTACCTTCGGGCGAAACCGCTCCCTCCGATGGCACATTATCCATCCCGGATTGCTTCTTCGATGGGTGCCGCCGGCCCAATACAATCTCGCGTACTCGTTGCCCAACTTAGCCGTCCGACTACCCTCTATCTCCGTTCAAGATGAAGTTCGACCCGCCATTGTTTCATCCCAACAGTGAGTCCTTTCGGACAGATATGCTGCGGGCTACCCGCCACGGGTGCACTCGCACGCTTCTCTTCTGAACCCATGGCCGCCGACCGATGACCCGATCGAGACTACGTCGTCCAGCGCTGCCATGGTCGCTGCATCGGCTTCCTTCTCCGTTCCTATCCAACATCCTATCGTGTCGCACTATACTGACTCGCCTCCTTTCCCCTGCGCGCCCCGACCAAAAACAATTTTCGCTGCGTGCGCCCGCGCACTCGTGCCGACACGCTGCTGCCTTGCCACGTCGCGCCCGCTCTGGCCAACGGTGCAGTCTACCCGGACGGGACGGTCTGCATCTCCATCCTGCACACGCCCGGAGACGATCCCACGATGTACGAGCAGGCTTCCGAGCGCTGGAGCCCCGTGCAGAGCGTGGAGAAGGTCATCCTGAGCGTGATCTCGATGCTGGCAGGTACGCCTCCCACTCGCTGCGCGTGTACCTGACGGGGCGGTCACGTCCGCCTGCCTGTCCGCGCCCCACCCTTCTCATCTGCAGAAGCTGACGCTCCGCCTTCCGTTTGTTCCTGCCCGCTCGGCCCTGCGCTCTTCCCCCCCGGATGCCGACACCGCTATTTTTGCCCGCGCGGGCGCGCGTGCGGGGCCTCGCGCCTGTCCATCCGTCGACGCTGGACGCGCTCCGCGAACTTCTCTGAATTCAACCCTCGCGCTTGCCAGAGCCGAACCTGGAGAGCGGCGCGAACATTGACTGCTGCAAGCTCTATCGCGACAACCGGGCGGTGAGTCTCCGCCGCGGCGCCGCGCCGCAGCTCCACAGTCTTCCCTCTCTTTTTCTCGAGACTTATCCGGAAAATGCGGCCCGCAGGAGTACGAGCGCATGGTGAAGCAATCTATCCGGGAGCAGCTGGGGCTCTGATCCGATCTGCAAGGCGAGACAAGGACGACGAGAAGCAATTGAATTACCCCCACGCACACGGCGAGTACAGCATATGCTCTTCTTGGGACTCACGGCTCGGCGTACGGCAGATGACAGGCGGTGTACGGCAGGGCGAAGGCGGCGCGGCGCACCTGCACCCCGGCCGCCACGGGAGAAATCGTGGTCGTGCCACCCACTCGTCCACCCTCGCGCGCGGCGTGGCGCGGGGCCCACAGTGCGGGTGGAGGGGCGAGGGGCCGATAAACGGAATAAACAGTGTATTGTAACAACAGCTTCACGTCACCTCATCACCGCGCCATGACAACATGCCCGCACCTTCCCCCCCGCTCTGCGTGGCCCCGGCCCACGCACGGCGCAGATGTCCGAGCGGCTCCACCAATCTCAGCAGTAGCCCGCAAGCACAAGACTCAAGGGGCTCTGCCACGACGCACCGTTAGTAGTGCGACGCCCTGTGGCGTTTAGCAGCTGCCCACCCGCCGGCGTGCGCAGGTGGCTCCCTCGCGCGCCGGGATCCTTGTCCGGGCCCACACACCGTGGACGCAGCCGCGAGAAGCAGCAGGCCGGGTGGGCGGGCGGGCTCTCCCTCTCTCCCCCTCTCTCGGCGGTCGGCGCGGCGCCCCCGTGCACGTCGTGCGCCCGGCGTGGGCTCGGAGACGTCCAAGGTCCAAGAGGCCCGTGGCCCGTGGCTCGTTTTTTGGCTCGTGGCCCGCGGTCCGCGGCAGATGCCGTTACGCCTGTCAGGCTAACGTCCGAGGAGAAGCCCGGCGCGGCGCGGCGCGGCGGGCGGGCGCGACGTGCTGCTGTTGCTGCTGCCCCCGCCGCCCGTAGAGCCCATCGTGCTGGCCGCTGGCCTGGCGGTCGCTCGACCGGCGGACGACTGCAGCGCGCACGGGCGGACCGGGGGCAGCGCGCTGCTCAGCGCGCGCCCCTGCGCGCTCCAGCCGCGAACCGCGAGCCGCCGTTGGACGATGTGGGCCCCAAACGCGCCCCGCCTGCTGATCGAAGATCTTTTTGGTTCAGCGCAGGCCCGGGGCGCAATCTGCACCGGCCCCCGTGCGCACTCGCCGACCTCGGTGTGGGGCAGCCTGGGGGCGTGCGGGCCCCAACGTATCACCTGCTGAACGCATGGAAGCCCGCCGCCACAGGGCAGCGTGAGTTTCACGGGCTAGTGGGGTGGTGTCCTGGCGTTGCGCGTAGACCGAGTCCTCGTTGCTGCCTCCGCCGCCGCCGCCGCCGCGACGGACACAGGCGAGCGCGCTGCATGCCCATTCCACGCTGCCCCGCGATCCGCCGTTGGGAGCCAAGGGGGCTAGCGGACGCCACTCCGCCGCGGGCCCGCCCACAAGAGCGCCCACGCCTATGGCGGACCGTCTCTAAACGAACCCGCGAGACGTCGTGCGCTGTCGTTTTTGCGCACGGAAGGGGTGCGCGGGACGTCAACGCGCGCGCGCCACCTGCGTAACGCAGGCGCTTCGGCGCGCTCGCGCTGATCATGAACCGTGGGCCCGTGGGGTGTTCGGCTCCTGCCCTCTCGCGGAATGCGAAATGGGCCACTCGAACGGGCACTGGCGCGGAGGCCTGAGCCCGGCGCAGCGCAGCTTCCCGGACGGCGTCCCCCCCCCCCCCCCCCCCCCCCCCCCCCCCCCCCNNCGGGGCCCCCCCCCCCCCCCCCCCAACGTTTAAACGTCGATACCAGCGACCGCGGCGCGGCGTGGCTAGTGCGCGTGGGGAAGGACACCGCCGGGCGTGCGGTTCATGACCGTGAGCATATCCAGCTAGGCCCCCCGCCCCGCCTTCTTCTCGCTCTGCGGGTGTCCTCTGCGAAGCGAGCCTAGGGCGCGTCCCCGCCGCCCCACTCGCGGACATTAACTGTGGCCGCTCGCGGCCGAAATGAACGTCAAACAGCGTACTGACAGCCACCCTCTATCCAGAGAGTCGCGGCGGCGCCCGCTGATCTCAACCACCCTGGCGGCCGGCGCGTCTAAGCGCGATGACATACACGCCGCCAGGCCCTCCTGAGTCCTGTCCTGGCAGCAGCAGCTGCTCGCGATCTCGCCGCCACCGCATCCAATCTCCCTCCTCCGCCCGCACGCCCGCACGCACGCCCGCGCGCCCGCCGCCGCGCCAGAAGGCGAGAAGCCGGCCGCTGCGTTTGCGTTGGCCGCAGCCCGCGCGCCCGTCCGCGCGGCCAGCCCCAGCCCCAGCCCCTTGCTCCAAGCCCGGTCCTCTCTCCCCGGACGAACGGTGCTGGGCAATTGTACGACACCCTGGGGGGGTGCGTGCGCACGCCCTGGAACCCCGAGCCCCCGATCGCGCGCCGCGCCGCACCCTGGCCTAGCCCCGGCGAGTCGCGCGCCACCGCGCTCGCGCCTCCAGCCTCAAGGCTCCAAGCTCAAGGCCCGCAAGCTTCGCGGCGCCCCCCTTCGCTCGCCCGCTCGCCCGCGAGCGGGCCACAGGGTCCTCCCGTCGGCGACACGCGCCGCGGGAAGCCCGTGTCGCTGCAGCGCCCGTGCTGCTGCGCTGCGGCCACGAAGAGCAGCGCTCGCCCGCACGTCCGCGTGGTGGGCGCGGCGCGCGTGCGCAGGCCGATGCGTCTGTGGATCGTGGCGGTGGAGGGGGTTCAACGTTCAGGGCTGGGGCTGGGGGGCCCGCGTACGTATCCCGGCGCACCGCTGTCTACGTACGCGGGACAGCGCGGCGGGCGCCCCAGCGTGTGGTGTGCCATCCGCGAGCGGACTGCCGCCGCGACCAGCACGTCTCGTAAGTAGCGCGCGCTGGCCGCTGCTGCTGTGCCTGCCCGTACGTGATGGGTAAACGGCACGTAAGGGCATGCTCGTCAGTACCTCTCCCCCCCCCTCCCACCCGCCTCGCCGGGTGTGTGTGTGGGCGCGCTCTGGAATGCGGACGGCGGCGAATGCGGCGCCTCCCAGCACCGAACTTACTACTGGCTAAGGGCCTTCGAAGTTCGCGGTGTATCCCTGTATCCCTGTGCGTGTCCAGGATCGGAAGGGCGCCTTCTCAGACGGGGTGGGACGCACACAGGGCCCACCGCCTGCTTAGCCCCGCGCCCGGCCTGCCAAGCGGGGGGGGTCAACAAAGTGCGCGGGCGCCCGAAGTTTCGAACGCTAGCTCGCGGGGTGACGAGGCGATGACGCATCGGTCTCCCTATGTTTTTTTTCTTGCTGATTCACTCACGGACCCTGCCAGCCCTCCGAATCGCCGCGCAAATTGAGGCGGCACGCGCCGCGCCCTTCCCCCCCCCCTCGTGTGGCCGCGCGCGAAGCTTCGAGACCGCGCTCGCGGTCCTCGACCAGGAACCCTCGAGCTAGGACGTCCGGCCCGCCAGAAGCCGCCGCGATGACGTCACCGCGCAGAGTGTGTGGCCACCGTGACCGACCGCGACCAGGGAGTCGGTGCGTCGCGCCGCTCCGAGCGTATCTGGGCCTGGGGTGCTCGGACGCGTCTTCGTAGACTAAAGTGGGCTTTCAATAGAGGCCTCGGAGGCCCAGATTGGACACCAAAGGCTTAGTCGCGACGCCCCGCGCGCGGAGCCGAAAAGTCGCCTCTTCCCCCTTTCCCGTCCCGCGATTCTAGCAGACGTCACGGTCGCCGCGCCCGGCAGGCTGGCGCGGTAACCCTCGCGGTGGGGCAGGACGCGGGCCACGACCCTGGTCCCACGACGGCCGTGGCCAGCCTCCCATAATTGGCCGCGCTGCTGCGTCGCGGCCCCGTCGCTGCAACGCGGCCGAAGGGGTGCTGCGTCTGGCCACGCCCCCCACCATATCACGATTCACGCCGCCGCCGCCGCCGCCGCCGCACTGGACTGGGGGCCAACGGAGCGGCCGCGCTATTTGGGTCCTGGCCCCGCGCGAGCCCGCGCGGTAACGCCGCGGCGCCCTGGGCTGCTGCAGGCCTTAATGCGTAACTATGCGCGGCGACATCGCCATGGTCCTGGGTGGGGATTCCCCCGGGCTTATGCCGCGCCCAGAGCCAGGGCGCAGCGGCAACTCGCGCTCGCGGGGGGCCAAATCGAGCGCAGGGGCGAGGGTGCGAAGGCGCGAAGGTGCGAAGGAGGGGGGTCCAGGGGAGGGGGTTCTGAAGTCGGAGAAGCCTGGGCTGGCTCGGGGCTCTGTACTAAAGCTGTAACGTGTGCAAGGCGCATTGGATCGCTCGCCGCTCGGACGTTGACGAATCGTGGAGCTTGCGCTTGGGGGCGGAAGGCGCGGAGCACTGCACGGTCTGCCACTGCGCAGACGCAAGGAAGGGGCGGACGGAGGGGCCCCACTTCGAAGATGCATTGCATTGCCATCGTTCGCGCCCGCGCGCCCGTGAGCGCGCGTATACGTATACGTACGCCGCACCACGGCGACCTCCGACGTGATGCGGACCTGCAGGCGGGCGCACTCGCGCGCGCGCACAGAAGGCAAAAAAAGAAGGCAAAAAAGAAGGCGAGGGGAGAAGGAGAGGGAGAAGGAGAAGGAGAAGCCTGGCGCGCTGCCCGCGTCGGCCGAGGGCCAGCGATCTGGCCCCTTCCCCACCGCCTGCAGCGACGTGAATTCGATACGGCACGCGTCGCTCAATCACCTTTTGAATTGCGTAGCAGGCGCGCAGGCGCGCGGGTGTGGGCCTCAGCACGCAGCGCAACGCCTCGTGGCTAACCGCGAGCGCGCGCGTGCCCGAACTGCTACCTACTTCCTTAGCACCCACCCAGCGAGCGCCATACGCCGACCGCGAGCAGGACCGCTCCGCGCCCGCCTGGGCTCCGCCACACCACGATGGCGGCGAGCCACAACCCCCAATTTGGGGGGCTCGACCCGGCCATCTCATCCTTCGCGTCCTTCGCGTGTTCCGCCCCAAGTCCTTCACTGGGTGCGTTCGCATGCTAAGGCAACCCCAGCACGCGCTGCGGCCGCGTCATTCAATGGCGAGTCGCGACGTCGCGTTGCGCGAGCGGACGCGGCGCCGCGCGGAACGGCATCGAGCAGATCTAGAGGAGGACGAACAAACAGACAGGCTCAGGCTCAGGCTCTGGTGAGCCCAGGGCTCCCCCCACGCGCGTCGCGGGTGCTGTACGATCGCGAGCACCAGAGGTGATACGGAACAACGCGGGGGCACCAGTAGACAGATGGCGGGCCACGGGCACGACCCCGAACAGAAGTGCTACAAAATAGCGGGCTGTTTGTGGCACGATACGCTGCGCAGGTGGAATATGGGGGCCAAGGACGACCGGCGAGTCATATGTAATATACGGACCATTACAGCAACCTCCGCGGATTAAGGTCTACACGTATATGGAGAACGATTACCGCGCGTGCGGGTGGGGGTCAGGCAGAACAAGGCGGGGCGGGGCGGGCGTGCGAGGCGAGAGCGGGGGCGCGAGTGAAATAAATGGCGTGTGCGGTGCGGGGGCGTGCACGTGGTGCATGGTGCGGGGTGGGGGTCGGCATTAGCAACTAGATACTACTCGCCGGCGGACGCGTATCGTATCGTATCGTAGGGGATGGGGGTGGCCGGCGGGGCGGGTAGCTGGAGACCAGACGAAACGAGACGCGTGCCATAAACGGGAACAGAAGGGAACACCGGAACGGGGCGCGAAGAAAATAACCTCGACAAATACAAGCAGGGGCGCGCGAGATTGCAGTACAAGATCGGAGACGGGGTGGATGCGGAGCTCGGGGGCGACGGGACGTGATTGATGATGGGGTTCGAGCGATACGACTACACGGGCAGGGCCAAATGTCTGCACGGAAACTAGAAGGAGGGAGGGTGCACGGGTAAGGGAGGACTCCGTCCTGCGGCCCGCCCGACCGGCCGTGAATGTGCGCGCGCGCGCGAATCGCAGCACGGGCGGTGCACCGTGGAAAGTCGGAGGTTAGACAAGCAGAGGAACGTCGTCGTGGACGCGTGGGGCCGCGACGGTCGTGTGGTGGTGGTCCGGAGTGGATTGGAGGGGGGCGCAGATACGGAATGAGGGCCGCGCCGGTTCAGGGCACGGGGCTATGTAGGAGAGCGCGGGGTGGTGTGTGCTCGATCGGAGCGGGCGGGCGCGTCGGATGCCTATTGCCTCTTCTTGAACACGCGCTCGCCGAACTCCTCGCCCTGCTTGCCAAAGATGTGGCGCTCGACGTACGCGTTGCGGAAGAGGCCGGTGGGGTCGACCTCGTCGAGCACGCGCACAAAGTCGTCGAAGCGCGGGTACATCGCGCGCAGGTCGTCCGGCCGCAGCGGGTGCGTCTTCGCCCAGTGCGGCTTGCCGGCGTGGCGGAGCGCGATCTCCTCGAACTTTGCGAAGAGCTTCCGGTAGGGCATGTTTAGCCCGTACGGCCTGGATCGTGGCCAAGGAGGGGAGGCGAGGGGAGGGGGTGGATCGCGACAGTGCCAATGACGATGACGAGGGCGCGTCGGCGGGGCAGGGGTGGGGAGAAGGGTGGCGGGGTGCGAGAAGCCGCGCGGTGGGAACGACCGCAGGGACGGGTGGGCGAGCGAACGGACGGCGAACACCGAAAGAAGCGCGTGCGGCGGGGCAGAAGGGCGACGAGGTCGGAACGGCAGAGCAGGGCGGCGAAGGCGTCAGCCGTGGACGGACGCGGCGGCACGCGATACGGGGGGGGAAAGATGAAGAAGGGGGGGGGGAGGTGATGATGAGAATCCCGGCCTCGGCAGCGGAGCTAAGAGGAAACGGCGTGCTTACTTGTACTGTACGATGCCAATCCAGCACGTCCGCTGGCCGTTGCTCGGGCTCAGCCAGATGTCGTCCGCGCTCGAGAACCGGACCTCGAGGAGACAGTGGGGGCGCAGACCCGCGGGGCCGTTGATCTCCTCGTCGAGCCATGCGTGGAGATCTCGCAGACAGGCCTCTGTGCGGTCGAAGGGGATCGCCCACTCGGTCGTGTACTGCGGATACTGTTTGGAGACGGGGGCGCGGGAAAGGGCGGGACAAGGTTAGCATGGAGGGCGCAGAGGACGGCGGGGGCCCGGCAGGGCCGAGGGGGCGAAGAGAAGGGCGCGCGGGGACGAACCTTGCAATCAAGGTTGAAAATGCGATAGCTGTCATCGACGGCGACAGTGGTGCCCGAGATGAGCCACGCGGAGATTTGGCCATACCAAATGTTGAAGATGGAGAAGTAGCGCCCCAGGAACAGGACGAACTGGAGGGCGTGGTATCCCACGAGGGAGTGCCACAGCCAGGAGGCGACAGGCTTCGCGGGCTATGACAAATAGTCGGGGGGTGTGAGGACGGGAGCGGGGCATGGGAAGGCGCGCTGCCGGCGGCGGGAGACGCACCTCGAGGGTTTCGTGGAAGGAGCTGACGCGGACGACGTCTGCCTGGGGGAACCACCAGAAGCGGACAAAGTTGTCGATGCGGGCGAGGTCGCGGACGTTGCGGACAAAGTCGTCGAAGGGGCGGCTCTCCTGGTGCTCGAGGAGGCGGAACGCGGGCTGGACGTCGAGGGTGATGTCGAGGATGAGGCCGGTGCTGCCGATGCCGCAGATGGAGGCCATGAAGAGGTCGTGGCGCTCCTCGCGGGAGCAGCGGACGCGGGAGCCGTCTGCGAGGAGGAGGGAGAGGGCGCGGACGTGCATGGAGAGCACGGGCTGGTCGAAGCCAGTGCCATGGGTGGCGGTCGTGACGACACCGCCGAGGGTCTGGTCGGAGATGGAGCCGAGGTTGATCATGGCGAGGCCATGCTGGGCGAGGGCGGCGTGGAGTGCGTTGAGGGTGATGCCGGCTTGGGCGACGACATAACGCTTGTCGACATTGACCTACAGGCGGCGGTGAGCTAGAGCGACAGGCGCGGACGAGTGGACGGAAGCGGGGCACAGGCGTCTGTCTGTGTGTGGGCGCCTGGACAGGGCTGAGCGCCTGGAGTGAGCGCGGGAGACGCCGAGTGCCTGGAGCGATTCGATGACGAATCGATTCGGGACGATGACACACGCTCCGATCGAGCGCAGAGGGAGCTAGGGACGGCGATCTCCGGATGGGGCCAAACAGGGGCAAGCAGGGGAAGATAACGATGGAAAAAGGCTCAAGGGTGGGAGGCGGAGACGCGGGCGCTCACCTCGACGACTGCGTTCAGCTTCTCGGTGCGTAGCATGAACCCGCGCGTGCACGCGAGGTCGCTCGGGCTGTGGCCCATCCCCGCCGCACGCACCGTCTTCCCCTCCCGCCGCGCGAGCTCGATCACCAGCGCGCACTGCTCCTCCGTCGCCGGCTCGAACACCGACAGCGGCGTGCACGTGAAGCTCAGCCCCCAGTTCGTGAACGACCGCCGCGACGAGTCCGCGCGCACCGTCACCGGCGCGAGCAGCTCGTAGATCCGCTCCGTCGTCAGGTGCGCCGCGGGGTACGCGGCGGACGCGGGTGGTGATGAAGACATGGCCGAGTGTGTCTGCGTGTAGTGTAGTAGTGGTGGCCGACGCGCGGGGGCGGGACAGCGAGCGGGCAGAGGCAGCGGGGACGGAGGCGGAAGCGGAGGCTGGGAGAGAGGAGGCGGAGGCGGAGGCGAGCGAGCGAGTATACACAAGAACGCGGACGCGCGAGGACGACCGCGAGCAGCGCGAGAGTGAGTGGTGTGGCCAGCCCGTCGACGCCCGCGCTGCGAGGCTTTATAAGTTTTAGCCCTCCCCAGCCAGAGGTGGCCGGGGATGATGAAAACCCACCAGGAGACTGCCTACCCGTTTCGATCGATTGCATTTGCCGCGCCAACGCGGATGAGATGAGCACACCTCATATCGGGCCCTCCCGAACGAACGCCCGCCACTTTCGTCCGTGGCAAACGCCGGGGCCTGCCGCCTCCTGCCTGCCGCCTGCCGCCCGCCGCCTCCTGGCGCTGGGATATGTCGGCTGAAGAGTACTTCCCCCCCACGCCGCACGCCGCACGCCGCACCCGCACAAGGCGCGAGCGGAAACGGAAACAGAAACAGAAACTGTGCCCGGCCACCCACCGAGGCCACGCTCCCCAGCGGCCGCACCGGCCTCTCGAGCGAAGAGCCAGCCAGCGAACATTCCGATGCCAGCGAAGATACCGCCAGCAATCAGTCGATGCCACACCGTGCTCTGCGCCCGCCGCCCCCGCATCCCGCGTCCGTCTGCGGTGGCCATCGCCCGGCGACCCCCGCGGCCGTGGGCGATGGGCCCGCTTTTTATTTTTGCGCGCGGCCCCTGCAGCAGCGGCAGCAGCAGCGGCTGCGCGCGCGATGCCCTGCCCACCCACCCCCCGATCCGGCGACCCACCTCCCAGCTCCCTGCCACTCCTGCCACTGCCAATGCCACGGGCGATCGTGCGTGCACCCTGGCTGGTCCACTCGGTGCGCGCGCGCGCCTCGCACGCCTCAGCTGAACGCCGCCCCAGGGCCCTCCGTCGCCTGCGCGCGCGACACTGTCACCAGTCAGAGAAGGGCCTCTGAGAACCCGCCAGGTTGGCGCGGTCGACGGCGCGCCCTGCCTCCCTGCCTGCGACCCCCCCCTTCCCCTTTCCCCTTCCCTTTCCCTAACGAGCCAGGGCCGTCCGCCTGCGCACGCCCCGCGCCCGCGCCTGCGTCTGCATCCGGATCCGGCGACCCTGCGACCAGTGCAGGAGCAGCGCACGCGGGCGACCGAGCCACCGTCCGCACCGACCGACGCGAGGCGCGCGCACGTCCGAGGATTGAGTTTGTTCCGGCCCGTCCGTCGCCACGCCGCCGCGCCTGGCCACCCTCCGCTCGCGCTCGAAGGTTGCGATCCTTGGGCTGCTGCGCGGGAGCCACGAAGCGTGCACCAGATGGCCCAAGGCGCCCCCGACGGCGCGGACCAAGGCACACTGCACGCCGCCCCGCTGGGCTGGGTGGGCACCGGGCGGGTGCACGGTGGGTGGGCGAGGGGGGGCCCCCTCGATCTGCCCTCGCGTTCTTGTCTAAAATCTATCAGCGCCATCTCCGGAGCCCTGGACTGGACGTCCACCGTCTGCGTCTGCGTCTGCGTCCGTGTCCACGTCCTAGGCTCGTCCTCGTCTTCGTCCTCCGCCCGCGCCGTCCGCCCGCGTCGCTGGGGCCGTCCGCCCCACGCTCGTGCCCGTGCCCACGCCCACGGCCCACGCCCACGCTGCCGCCCGCGTCCACGCCCCCGCCTTCTCGGCCCACGCTCCCACGCCCGCCTAGCGTGCCCCGTCGCCCGTCGCCCGCCCGCGCCCCTCTCGGCCTCCCTCTTCCCTCTTTTCCTCATCGCCTCTATTCCTCGCCCGCGCCCCCCTGAGCTTCCGTTACACCCCCGCCGCACACGCGCGCCTGCGCGTGCCCGGACTTACGTGACGTGTGTGCGCGCGCGCGCGCCTAAGCGTCCGCCGGCCACCTCAGGCTGCACCGCGCCCCCAGCCGCACGCCACCCCGGGCCCCTCTTCCCTCGCATCGCCGTGCTTCGCGCGTCGAGTGCACCTACGGCGTACTGGACACCAGGCGCCCCGTCCGTCCACGCCCGCAGAGACGCGCGCCGCCGCGTCCCCCACCGCTGCCGCGTGCCCCGGGCCCCCCCCCCACCCCCACCCCACTCGCCCGCTCCGCCGGGCGCTCGGTGTCGTACAATGCCGCGACAGCTCCGTCCAACGCGACCGCCTTCCGCGCGCGCGTCGCGCCACGCGTGCGCGTCCTGCTCCTGCTGCCGGGCCTTCCGCCCGCTGCTGCAGCGGGCTGGCACCGACTGACGACTGACTCGATCGGCGGCACCAGCCGGCGAGCCAGGCCCGCCATCGCGAGCCCCGAGGACTCCGGTGGAGGGGGGGCTGGCGACGGGCGCCACCGCCGTCCCGTTCGCCATGTGCTCCGCCTGCCTCGCGCTGCCCGCTCGCCCGCGGTGTGCGGAGCGTGAGGACGCGAGTGCGCACGCAACCGCGCGCGCCGGACTCAACGGCCCACCAGACGTCCGTCGAGATCGATAAGGCTGGGCCTCCGTCTCTCTCTCGCGCGCGCGCGCGCCAACGCGCGTCCTCCGGGTTCCGCTCTGCGGCAAGTGGGGATGCTTCGCAGGTGAATAGGCATCCCGGTTCTAAAATTCTAGACCGGCGCGCACTCTCCCGCACGTCATCTCCGCAACGCGCCCACACGCCCCCCCCCCTCCCTTCGCAGCCGCCGCGCCTCACCTTGACGACTTTTTGACGCGCAGACGCCCGAGGGAGAGAGAGTGAGAGTGAGAGAAAAACGCGGGAGGAGGAAGAAGGACGATCGTCGACCGCGCACGTCTATTCACCGCCGTGCCCGGGCCGGCGACCCGGCGGCGCCCCGCGTCGCACCCGCGTCCGCAGAACCCCTGCGCTGCACGAGCGGCGACCGACCGGCGCCGGCCGCCGCCCGATCGTGCCCCAGAAGCACCGTGGAGATAGCTGAAGAGGCTTTGCGGGGCAGGGCCTTCTCCTCCGCGCGATCTCGCGCGGGCGCGCCGCGCGCGGTGTGTATTGACTGACGAGCGAGGGGGGAAGGGCGAGCGCCGGCCTCGGGGAGCTGGCCAGCTGGCTTACAGCTCCCGACCGCAAGCGCGGCGATGACGCGTGCCGCGTCGCGGCCCTCTGCTGTCGCGATCGACGACCACGCCCCCGCCGCGTTTGCGGTGGTGGTGGTGGTGGTGGCGGCGGCGGCGGCGACAGTGCGCGCGTTCTCGGCACCTAGCTATAGCACCCCTGCGTCGCGACAGGCCGCCTGCGACGTAGTGGCTGCGATGACGTCAGTGCGTCCCGCGATGAGCCTGATCGCGCGCGGGCGTGCGGGCGCCCAAGAACGCGGTGACGAAGATGCAGGGGCGGCGGAACGAGGAGCTGAACGTTGAACGTTTGAACGGCCGACGAACGCCTCCGCCAAGCAGCGAGCTCCGACCACCCCCACCCCCCCTCCCCCCAGTGCCCACCCAAACGCCTATGCGGCAGCCCCGCAGCGGACGCGCCGCGCCGCATATGGCCATATAACCACCGCGGTGCCTCGCCCAGGCCGCTCCGGAGCACGCACTCGGAGGGGCGAAGGAGGCCACCCACCCCGCGCGCACCCGCCTGGCGTGCTTCTCCCGCCGGGGCTCCCCCTCCGACGAGGCGCGCCCCGCAGGCGTTCGCGTTCGCGGGCGTCGTGCGTCGTGCGCGCGCGCGCGCGTGCTGCTCCGCTA
This sequence comes from Porogramme epimiltina, assembly GCA_900155495.1. Taxonomy (NCBI): domain Eukaryota; kingdom Fungi; phylum Basidiomycota; class Agaricomycetes; order Polyporales; family Polyporaceae; genus Porogramme; species Porogramme epimiltina. The sequence goes on from FTLJ01000373.1 coordinate 54,982, forward strand.
GTACATATCGAGCCGGCTTTGCGCTCTTCTTCGCCCGCGTCGAAGCAGTCGAGAACGTAGTTGTTGCAGGGACACTGCGCCCCTCCCGTTCGCATCGTGGGCGTGCGGCGTGCCACCGTGCTCCCCCGATCGCGCCTTACATAACCGTTGTGGCAGAATACTGAACGCTGCAAAGCAGGAACCTGCGCGTCGGGCGGCGACGGCGACGGCCGCGCGCAGTGGCGACGACGCTCTTGGGCTCTGGCCGTGGTTACTGCTACTGGCAACTGACTGCACCGCACCGCGCCGGCGGCTCGTCCGGTGGCTGACCTTCCCGGCGGGAGCGGCCACGGCGGACGCGGCCACGGACACGGACTTGGACGCGGACGCGGGTGCCGGGGACCCGCCCCTGCCGTCCGAGGTTTAGACCGCTGCGCGCGGCCGCTGTTTCCGAAGTCTGGGGGGAGCTTGGTCGCCGGCGGAGACTTGTGCTTACGGAGGTGGGTCCCGCGTCCGACGTCTCCGTCGTGCGACTCCGAAATCAGAAGGCAACGTCTAATCAGCCACAGCCGTCTCCGTCCGTCCGTGTTTGTGTCCGTCCGTCTGGTGGGCCCTGGCTCTTTGTAAGTCTACCGTCCGAGAGTCATAGAGGACCCTGCGGACGATTCTTCTGTGTGTGTATGTTGTGATCTCATAATGTGCGAACTTGAGTGGTTTATACGCGTGCAAGACGTTCGCGCTACCGCACCCGACAGCTCCACGGAGCCCTTTCCGTCTCCGAGACGGTCCGCCCCAGCTGGACGCCGGACACCGCGGAGCGTCCGGCCGCACTGGGGCGGGAGGACGAGCCGCGCCGTCCGAGAAAGTACACAGCGGCCCACGCCTCGCGGGCTCCCGCGCGCCGCGACGGGCGATGGGGCGCGATAGGCGTCGATGATGACGACGGATCATGGCCGCGGCGGAGCGTGCGTGCGTGCGCAACAGGAGGCAGCAGCTTGTGCGCGCGCGGCTCGCCGTCGACTCGGATCGGCATCAGGGCCTGCAGCCTCGCGATCGCAACCTCCGCGCATTATTGGCTGCACGATCCTTGCTCCCTGCGTGCCCTCGTCGCTGCCGGCTCTCCCGCCCGGGGGGCACGCGATACGCCCGTACTTACACCCAGGTTGCCGCAGCGGCGAACGCGGCTCCTCGCCCGAGATCCGTCGACGGCACTGGTCATGGCCATGGCAGCGGGCTCTCCGTTGGAACGTGCGGCGGACGCCATCACCACCGCGGCGCACGCTCATTTTCGCCTTCGATCGCGGGCCACGCGCTCGCACCAACCCACCCCGGGGTGGGACCCTCCTTCGCGGACGCGCCCGGCGATGGGGCTAACATCGACGTTGGGCCCGACGCCATGGCGAGTCGGGGCGTGCGCGGCTTCTAGCCACCGCTTGCGCGAGATTAATAGATGGCTGGATCGTGGGGCCGCGACCGCCCGCGCGCGAGCTTAGGAAATTAAACACCGACCAACGTGGCCGGGCTCCACCGCAGACAACAACAACAAGACAAGACCGCACCGCTGCAGCTGCACGCCCCGCGCGTACGGCCGGTGCCGGTGTGGCGCACGGCCCGCCGGAGACGTCGCGCGTCGCGCGGCGCACGTCGTCGCAATGGCGTCGCCATGATCTCGCCACAGGCCGCGGCCGGAACAGCCTCCGCTTGCGCCTGAACGATGCCTAGCGTCGAGCGTTCTCGGGCTCGTCCTGCGGGGGGCCACCGCCGGACGCTCTGGGTGGATGATTCAGGCCCGGATGAAGTGCACGACCCCCCGGGATCTGAATCATCACACCGTCATCCGGATCGCCCAACCACGCCTCCCACAAAACCGGGCGCACCGCACGTGGCGACGTCATCGACGGTCCGCGGGGGGGCTCGGCCCCCGCCCGGCGTGCCTCCCGCGCATGGGAGCAATGTCGATGTCGCCCCGCAGGCACTCGGCGGAGGGCGCGCAGCGCTATTTTGGCCCTCGAGGGAGGTATTCCCGTACGCTCGCCGCGCACGGGCGGGGGCCGGCACGGAAGCACGGCTGCGTCCCCAAAAGCAGCTCCGCAAGCTTCTCCAGCGCGTCGGCCCCGACCGCGCGCGAAAAAAAGTACCCTCCCGTCGCTCGTCGGTCCCACAGCTTGTGGCCACACCTCGGGTGGCCCGAACATAGTCGGACGGGCTCGCGAGCACTGCGTCCGAGCCCGCCAGTTCGGCGCCGCCCCCGACTCCAGCAGTAGCACCCGCAAGGACCACGCATTTCTAAGCAGCACCGCGGTCCACGGTGCCGGCGGGGGCAGCGCGCGCGCGAACCACGCAGGGTGCCTTATGCAGCTAGCCAGGCGGCCAAGCGCGAGCCCCCACTTGGCCCCCCCGCACCCGCACCCGACCGGCCGGCCGCGCGCGGGCGCGGGCGCGGAGGGAGGGCCCTCGAAGATCGACCTGACCCGCGCGCGGGGGCCCGGGGAGGGCTCGGCGGGACCTGCCCGCGCGATCTTCCCTCCTCAATGCAGCCTGCCAGGCCGCGACGGTCCCGGGTGCAGCAGGAGCGGGCCACCCGCGCGGTGACGGTGCCCCCCGCCGCGCCACGGCCCACGCGCGAGAAACACGCGCACGCGCGCGCGCGTGCCCGCAGGGGGGGGAGAGATGCGGGGCATTCAATGGATCGCTGCTAGCTCCGAGCCCCCACCCGTGATCGCCCCGGTAACGCCGCACCGGGGGGGAGAGCCCCTTGCGTTCGGAGGTGCCACTAGCCTGGAAGGAGTACTGAACGCCAGACACTGCCCGACGCGTGACGCCCGCGCGCGGGCGCGTGCGCACACGCCGCGCCCGCTCGTCCCGGGCCCGGGGCCTGCAGTCAGTCAGGTTCGCCCAGCGATCGATCCTGGTGCATACAGATGTCCTCGACGAGAGAGCCCCGTCTGCGTGCTCTTGCGTGGGGCGCGGGCCGGGTGGTGGGAGAGCGCAGCCTGTGGCTTGGATCGAGGATCGGGGATCGGGGATCGAGTGCCTGCAGGCTACCGTGTGCTGCCTCGGTCGGGGGCTGCTCCACTCGTCCAGGCTATAGCGAGAGCCCCACACAGGCCCGATGCCGGAGGTAGTGCGTGTGCATAGGGTTGCATTACGATCCGAGCAGATGGGTGAGTACAGTACACCAAAAAATATCAGCGCATAGATAAAATATCCAAGCCACTCCCGCCGAAACACAGGACGAAGATGACGCCGCATAGAGTAAAAGCAAAAAACGGGCCCAGAAGATGGTAGCAGACGCACCCCGGCACCCTCGCGCTCCGCAAGTCTCCATCCCCGTAACCAATGCACCCGCGATGCCGATCGCGCCAACAGACAAACCCGCGCCGCGCCGCCCGAGCAACAGCAGGCCGCTCAGAGGCGGTAGTCGAACACGACCCGGCCCCAGTCCTGGCCCTGGTAGATCAGCACGCCTCGGACCTCCGCGCTATCCAGCTCCAGCCCGAGCTCGAACTCTGTAGGACCGCGATAGCGTCATCAGCACAAATCGCCACAACGGTATGCCGAAAGAGGGAGCCAGCGCCTCGTCAGGGTCAATCTGGAGAAGTAGGAAGGGTGTGCTGCGGGGCGCGCGGGCGGGAGAACACACTGCGCGCAGGGTTCGGTACGACGACCACGGGAGTGCGCGCACTCTAGAGCCTAGAGCTTTAAACGCAGACGCGCAAAGAGCAAGCGCGCCTCCTGGGTGCATACGTAGTTGGACCCTTGGCCCGCAGGTGCCGAAGCACCAAACCCCCACCGCCCACCTGTCTGCCCGCCTTCTCACCGAGCGCGCCTCCGTCGGGCCCTGCAGGGCGCAGGAATCCTAAGCGAAAGAAGACGGACGCACCGGTATAGAACCCGTTCGAGTTCGGCACGCTCGCGTTCTGCTGGAAGCTCGGAAGCGCACCCAGATCGATCGTCCACTTGCACAACTCCACCGTCTCCCCCTGGCGAGGCGTCCATCACGACCGGCGTGCGTGTTTGCGCGCGCGGTGACAGCGACGGACAGCCGTACGGCAGCGCGGTCCAGCGTCCAGCGGAAGCCCCGAGCAACGCGAGCGCGGGCACGGAAGTAATTGGCGTGAGCGGGCAGGGAAGAGCGGTGGCGTCAGCGAAAACCGTATGGGATCTGGATCGAACACGCCCGCGAGGTCGCCCTCCGATCCCGTCGAGGCGCGCAAACGATCGCTCACCTCATCTGTGTACCGCATGATCTTATCGGTGTCCGAGGTGTACAAAGTTGCGACGAACGTCCGGTCTGCGCAAGCACAAGAAAAACGCACGAGGCGCGTCCAAGCGTCAGTCTTTGCCCAAGTGTAACAGATCACGGGCCGCGGCACGGCCCCCGAGCGCCCGGGGAGTGATGGGTGGCCCAACTCACCGCTCGCGGTCTGTGAGAACTTGCTGTTTTAGTGGTGCCCAAGCGGAGATGGCGTTTGTCAGGGGTGGCCGGTCCACACTGATACCGAAAACGGCCGCTCACCAGAAGGTCGTCTTGATGCGTTGCCTGCAATTGTCACCGCGCACGGTCATCAAACCATGGACAGGCTTTCGGACGACTAGAACCGCGACGTACCCTTTACGCAAGATCGCGCCCTTTGCGACGAGATACTGCACCCTAACGGAGAATAGGACTTTGAGCCCAAAGCCAGGACACGACACGGGCGGCCCACACCGCCCAGCAAGATCTTACCTGTTCTCGCATATTGATACGCCAGCGTCATTTTCCCGAATATAGGCTGGCCTCTTGAGCCAATCTTCCTGCTCCGCAGGCAATTTCACCTTGGCACAAGGAGGGTCATAAGGGGTTAGCACAGGCGCGAGAGAGACACGATGGGTGCGTGTAGATCGCAGCGTACCTTGAGCATGTAAGATTGTGGCGCAATCACACTGGAGACGAGCGCCCGGCGCGCGAGGCCGTATGCCGCCGCGCCTCGTACGGTGGCCGTGTCGCAGTCGGCGGGGCGCGCGACGACTCGCATCCGGCCTCCAAATTGCTCCTGTGAAGGGTGGATACGGCGCCATTCAGTAGTCAGCATGGCCGGGCGCGTGCGGTCCTGTGAAAATACGCCGGTAGCGAGTGCGCACCTTGACTCTGCGGAACAGGTATTCGCTGCCTGAGAAACCTCCCACGAGAAGGAGGGCGTCGAGCCGTTGATCGACCTTCTTCGTCTGAGCTTCGATCAAGTCCAGGACCTGGACAGGGGAAAGGAAGCGGTATTGTGCCGTAAGTACTCGAGCTGGGAACGGTCGACGGAGGCGGAGAAAGGTCGCGGAGGAAGGGCGCGCCGCCGGCGAATTCCATACGGGCGAGAACGCACCTCGCTGACCACCGGGTCGAAGACCTCGCGCCTGAGGAGGTTGCCGGGAATCGTCACTTCGCCGTTTACCAGTCCAACCGCGGGGTCATCGGGATCCTCGACGTTAAAGCACGTAAAGTGGAACATTTTGTCTGCACCATTTCCATTAGTATATGATCGCCGACGAGGCCGAATATCTACGGCAGCCACATGGCGGCGTCAGGTGGGCAGAGTGGCACGTACCATCGTCTTCGGCGCCGGTGTACCGCAACTTCTCCGTCTCGCTAAAATGTTCCATGAAGTTCGCGAGGCTGATCGCGTCGAGATGTACAGGGTGGTCCGCGAGAAGCGTTCTCATTAGCTCCCGGAAACGCAGGTCGAGGAACAGTGAACCACAGTTCGCGCCTGAGCGCGCGCACATCTCCGCAATTTCCAAGTTCGACAGCATTCCGATGATCTTGTACACGGCAAGGTCCTTGTGTACGGCACCATTAGCAACCCGCGGATGCCTCGGACACCGATGGACAATACGTACAACGGTACCACCACCAGCGTCACAAATCATAAAGTTCTGGCCCGTGCCGAGCTTGTGCACGTCCGTGAGGTTAGCACAGTGGACTGCCGCGGCTTCTGGCTCGCTGTCAAAGACCCGGACGTCGGTCGGGACGCTCATGTGGGACGCTGGCCACCGCTCACCTGATGATGCGTAGGCGTTCCCTCCATTCGTGGTCTCCAGCACGAGCAGATCGGACGAGCCCGGCGGCGATTGCGGCATCTCGCATCATTTGGCAGCCAGTCGCATCCCAGGCGGCAGGCACAGTGAGCCATACGTCGGCCGAATCTGAGAGCAAGCACACGAGCGTGGTGAGCTCGCAGCAAGAACTTCGGGCGGACTGCAAAAATGCATACCGAGGTCCGCCACAGCACCGATTTCGCGCGTGATCTGCTGCTTAGCGTACTCCCAGAGACATGACAGGAAGTCAATGATGAGATCGATGGCCTTCTTCCCAGGCTAAGAGAACGTGCGTATAAGATTAAGCATTCGCCCATTCGATCGAGACCAAGGCACTTACCGGCAGAGAGGGCAAACGGGGATCTACGGTTGACTGATCTCGCAGCGCGTGTGGCTCGAGGAACAACTTGAACCTGAGAGGGAGTTCCTCGACATGATCAACTACCCAAGCGGAATAATGACACACCATTCGCATTTAAACCCCCCTGGCATGGGCCCAGAGTTCTTCGCCTCAATACCCCATGCCAGGATCTGCCCCGTGGCATCGTACAGCAGGCACGTCGGGATCTTCCTGAACGTCTCAAACGAGCCCGGCCAGTTCAGTATCTGCTGTACCTTGCCGCCGGCGATCCGGGAAGAGCCATAGGCCTGCGAGGAAGCGATTCGTGAGAGCTCCGCGGAGTGCGAACCTTGCTATATGCACTTACAACGCCCGAGAACGTCGTACCTGCACAGGATATATGAAGGCCCAGGATGTAAGGCAGCGCATGGGCGACTTACCGAAGTCGATAGACACCGAGACCTTCCCCTCGTCGGCGAACGATGGCTGCTGGAGCGCCTTGGGAGGACTCGGACTCCGCCCGGACACCGACATAGGCACCGAGCGTTCTGCGCTCATCGCGATCGATGGCGTCTGTATCGGTGATGTGAACATGTTGTACGGGCTGCCGGTTGAACCCAGGGGAGGCGAGCCCGGAGCTTGGGGAGGCATGGCACCATTAGGGTACATCCCGGGTGGCGGGGAGCCCTGCGAAGTGTATGGGGGCTTCTCCCACCCACCCTGGTAGGACTGAGGGGGTGGACTTGGGCCAGAGGACGGTTGGTATGCTTTCTCACCGCCTTGCCACGATGGTAGTCCGGGCTGAGGCCCTGGCTGTTGGGTGACGGGCTGGCCGAAGGGGGTGACATGATGAGCGGTCTGAGCATTGTCGACCTTGTGACTGGGCTCTCCACAGCAGCTCATGGCGGAACGGTCGTGTCAGGTCGTCGTCGCGTCGGCGTCGTGGGGGTACAGCGAGAGGAACGGTGGGGGGCGCGGCGCGCGCCCCGCCCGCGGATAGGGCATGGATGGGGAGAGCGCCGATGTGTCAATGAAGACACCGCCCCCGTCATCTAGCAGCCCGAATTGCCAGGCGGTGGTCTAGCGCCTGATGGCCTTGTCCGGCACGTGCATGGCCACATCTACCTCGGGTCGCTCGGGCATCGGATGTCTTGTAACAAATGCTTTGAGTCGGTCACAGTCGGCCGTGGTGGTGGCTTTCACGAGTGGGAGCCTGAACGACAGCTGAACAGCAGATGCGTCACTCTCAAGCCGTTGTCAATACACTGGTGACTGGACTGGCATTCCCCGACAGGCACGGGAACACGGTCACGCGCCGCAATCAACGCAATAACGCGTCGCGCGTCGTACCCGCTCAGTCGCTCGAATCTACACTTCTCAACCCAGGCAAAGTTTTCTGAGAGAGCCTCGATTTCTTTCGTCTGCAGCCATGAGGCTCTGATACAACCATTCACTCGTAGAGAAGCATTAACTACATAATGATCGATAGCTCCCATCGATCGCCTCCAGTTTTGGACGATCATCCTCACACACGCTACTTGACGCATGGGATGTATCAAAGTACATCGTCCGAGGTGGATTGGTTGGCTGTGATTGAATACTTCGCCCAAGGAAAGGGGCACCTTCTATCAGGCCGGTGCCACGGGCGAGGGGTACACCATCAACGCCACAGGTCCGAGTCCTGCACTTGAAAAAGTGAGAGAATCGGGCTCTGCCCGGCCCGACTATGTCCACCTTAGCCATTCTTGTATCGTCTTTCAGCTTGGTTGCAGCATGGATGCAACGTGAAGCTTGGCGAACGAATACCATGAGGCTCGCCACCATCGTCATGTGTGTGCAAAGAAGAATAACACAGGCGCCAGGCCGCTACAGGAAAAATTTGACCATGACTAGAGAGTGTGAGCGCATGGTTACGGGTTGGAAGACAAAAGTCCGTGCCGAGTCCCGCATGACAGGGTCCGACCCCGATATACGGTACGGCTGAGTGCGTGACCTGGATGGAGTCTGTTCAGAGGGTGGAAACAATGCTATATGTGGAGCCATTTCAACGTACAAGCGCATTGAGGTGCTGTACTTCTTTCTTCCGTAGCTCTGGGTCGGTACAGGAACTGAAGTAATAGCCCAGGAGGGTAATAGGAGGATGCCGTCAGGTACTTATAATAAGATTTGGAGGTCCGAGTGAGATTATCATAGCATCGTCCAAGGAATTGGATTGACATACGCAGCAAGATTTTCAACACGGGCTCTGTGCAATTTTCGTACCCCTAAGACGTACTCTGAAGGATCCATCACTGACCCTCGGAGAGCTAGGGAACTTGCCGAGTGGCTTCCATCTCTTCACTAGGTATGCTTACGATAGCGGGAGCCTACCGGACACTTAAACTTTGCGGGAAGATGCCGTGGAATGTATATACATCCATGGAGTACTTTATGTGCCGGATTCTCCGGGCAGGGATAGGCTCTGGGTTAGGTAGAAGTGCTCGATGGACGTATGACCAAGATTCCTTGGGCAGTGTCGCGTAGCCTTCACGGTGAAGCTGATGGAGGTAGTTGCGAAGGTCGAAAGGAGATTGGTGACTCAGAAATGACGACATTGAGGTGTTCTAGGCCTGGAGCGTGCGATTCGGGGGAAGCTGGAGGAACTTGGTCGAGGTGAGATTTCTCAACGAGGTGGCCTTCCCAAAAGGAGCCGAAGCGCATCTCGTGAGTTCGGCGATCCCCGGCAAACCACGTGTCTTGCCCGAGGCGTCACCTCGCTCTCTCTCGGAGGCGCGACTCGGAACTGACTTTGCGCTCGACCCCCTCCGCCAGCTGCTGCTTCTTCGCACCGGTCTACCTGCCGGCCATCTCCTCTCCTATGTCTGCTGCCACTTCCGCCTCAAGACAGCAGCTTCGCAAAATCGCCGCACGCTGGCCAGCGGACCCCTTCCGCCCAAATGTCCAGCTGAAGACACTGTTGACGTCCTTGGCGGAACACCCGAATCTCACGTCCTCTGCGGTGCGCGCCACGCAGGCGCTGGAGGGCGATGAGTTCAAGCACAAGGTACGCATCATCGATGTCACTTTCATGGGACTATGGGCATCGTGGGCGCAATGGACGTATGGTGGTACCTCCTGCTGGACTTAGCCCCGCGCGACATCCCTACCGGATATCGCGCGCTTGCGTTGGGGAAACGAAGCGGTCGTAAATGCTGCCGTACAGACTAACGAACGATCCGGAGGGGCGAGGGAGACGCGTACATCTCGCACGGCGAGGAACCCAGGGCACACATGCCGCGAAGGACCAGGGCGTGGCCAGACACGATCAGGTGTTGCAACCGCAACTCCGCTCTCTTCTGTGGAATTTCCCGCCATGCCCATGCGTGCAAGCAAGGACGCATTGTCCGTACGCAACGCCTCCGACTCCACCTCCCCACACCAATTTGCCGGCTTCCGGGCCACCGTCCTGAGGGCCGTGCGCAGTTCGCCCGGTTCCCGTCTCCCATCCCCGCCCGCCCATCCGATCGTCCGAGCTCCCCGTCTCGATTTCCATTCTGATGGCCGCAGGGTCGTGCATCCGCCTGAACTGACGTCCGCCCCCTTCTCGTTCCCAGTACGCCCTCTCGGCACACATGCTCCAGCCGGCGTCCATGCCGCACCACTACACGCGCCTCGTCGAGGCGTTCGAGAAGAGCGCGCAAGGCATCGCCCGCCCGTGGTGGAAGATATTCTTCGGCATCTGGTAAAAGCTCCCCTCCCCTCCCCCTCCCCCACCCACCCTCCGCTTCGTCTACCCTTTCCTGGCCTCCCCGCGTGCTCCGCCGACCGGTACGTCCCCGCGC